>VUQG01023848.1:0-14992 GCA_015106755.1 Etia nguti
AAAGGACGCTAAAGAATCTGCTGGACATTATGGACAATGCAGGGCATCCTCTGCACACGGCCATAAACAACCAGAGGAGTCTGTTCAGTGACAGGTTGCTTCTCCCAAAGTCAAGAACCAACAGACGTAAAAACTCCTTTATCCCACACGCCATCAAACTGTTTAACTCCTCTCTGGAGGGGAGAGGGAGGGGAAACAGGGGGACAAAGGAGGGGGGAACAACTGAGCTGTAGTGCCTTTTCACTGTGCAATACTTTTTGTTAATATCCAGCGGTGCAATAGACTCACAATACTTGAAATGTGCAATTCCCTTGTATTCTTATTCCTATTTATTCTATTTTATTCTATTTTATCCATTTGTACACTCGGTATTTATATATGTCTCTGTATTTATATATGTGTATATATGGTGTATTTATGCGCACATTCTGTAACTTCTGTCGGTGTTGTGCTATTGGAAACCGAATTTCCCGGAGGAACCCACCCGAGGGATTAATAAAGTTCTATCTAATCTAATGCGTCTAAAAGAAAAATGGTATGAACCCATAAAAACATTTAGAACTGGTTCATCTGTACCTTCTTTCATAAGATACAAATTAAGGAAGAAATAATTTAGGTAGTTTAGCATTCAGAGGATTCTGACATTTCAGCATTTTCCCCTTATTTCTTTAAGCATGTGTCTACATTTAACACATATATAACTTCCACATGAACTTGTAATAACGGTGGTTAAAACAGCAGGAAAGTATGCAAAACAACAAGAACCCAAACAAGCAGGAATTAAAATGACTCCACAGAGAGACACTTAGGTGGTAAACTGCCCTGGCTGTAGATCCTACATGCATATATTTGGTCAGATCAACATTTTCACACAAATCCTTTCAATTCTTGTTTGGAGAGCTGTAGGAGGCTTATGTTGCTTTGAGAAAAGTCCTTTTCAATGTGAGTCTCTAGAATAGTAGGGGCAAACGACTCAAGCAGCCACACTGATGGAAAATCTGCTGGCTTTAAATAATCAAACGTTACCCTTTTAACACATTAAGGATTCCAGGTTTTATCAAAGAGTTTGAGAGGCATTTCAAACTTAAAGCGGGTAGATGTCTGTGTCTTTTTGAGTACTAACTTGTAGAGGGTGAGGTCTGTCTGCAAGTCAGAAGAAACCTTGGGAATGGGCGGTTGAGGGTGTCTCGTGTCCTGTGGGTGACGTGCGTCAACGGCCTCCTGGGGTGTCAGGTGAACAGTGATCGGGATGACAGGTAAGATGCTAATGTACCTGTAAAAGGACAACAACATAATGGACATAATGAAGCGGAAAGAAAAATCAAAGCAGAATTAATTAAAGAATTAAAAGAAGAAAAAACATTTTTTCCTGCCTTTTACACCTTTAAAGTGGGAAAGTGTTTGTTGGACAAAGCATAAGCACATAACTGAAGTAGGTTACTGCTTTGTAGCTGCATTTGCCATGTGGAGAATAGCTGACAGAAATTAGTGGTTTCTTTTGTCCATCTTTTATTTGGGGTTGATATAAACTTCATAATGCAGTATTTCATTTTGCCGAAACATCATATACACGCCGGGAATGAATCTACACATTATGCTGCACAAGTATCACAACAAGGCAAGAAAATCTAAACTGCTTCATTTGCTTTCGTGGAAAATTTGGGATCTCCACTACAGTATAAAATACTGTTTTCCAATTAAAAAAATAACAGATTGACGAACAACAACAAAAAGTCTCCAGCAGCACTCACCTTTTTGCTAAAGTGATGTTGTAGTAACTGAAGAGTGATGGCCAGTGCCTGAAGGACAGTCTCCTCCATCCCTCCTCATCCTCCTCCCCCCAGGTGATCTGAGGTACAGCGGGTGGAGACTGTGGAATGGGCCCTGCCCTTGGAGGGCCATGATGTCCCTGCGATTGGTTCTCAGGTAAAGGAGTTGGATCGGGTGCACGATGGATGCTCAAGGTGCTGGTAGGATCCCCACCTCGAAAAACTGGGGCCACTCCCAGGTGTGGCGGCAGGCCGCCTCCTCCGGGGTCGCCTAAAGGGCTTTGTTCAGACACCTGTGCAGCCAGGTAGGTGCGGATTCCAGCTGGGTCGGTATACACAAGGATACCGATCCAGATCACTGTGCCAGCCTGAAAATGAAAAAATATAAAGATCATGATGATCAGTTAGCAAAGGTGTGTTAGCTGGAATATTTGGCCAGCTTAATTTTACATTTAGCTGATATTTACTTAATTTAGACCACTTTAACCTGATGTATGTTTATGCTTGCATTAAATGAATCCACTTTACAGTATAGGTGTCTTTACATAACAAATTGTTGGCTTTGTGTAGGCACAGCAGTAAGCTTGCAGACTGTAAAAGCTATTCTGTTCATTTTAAATCTGAACCAGACATTCACCAAAAATAAATAAATAAATTAATATCTTGTCAGTCTTTGTTACCTAAATGCCACTGCATGAAAGAATTAGTTTTTAGAAGCTGACAGTTGAAGACAAATGGCAGCAAAGCGCACAAAAACCTTTATAGTCAGTTCTGAATTTGTCTTCTCACCATGATGATGCGCTGAGCCAGGCGTGTGCGAGCCAGGAAGTACACCACACGCAGCCTCTTGGGGAGCCTCAAGTTTCTAAAGGCCGGGGTCTGCAGAGTGATTGTATGCGGAGAGGGTCGCGGTGGAGGGGGTACCTCACGTGTACGCAGGGGGCCTGGCTTGGGTGGAGGCAAACCTGCTTCAGCTGGCAGGCGGCGGTTCAGGTCAGCCAGCTAAAGGGAAATAATGAGGTTCAGACATTTTTTTACACCGTTTTTCGTACTTTAAGTCAACTTCACGATACATGGCGCTGGTTTAGCCCAGTCGGATAAGCAGGCAACCATATGCCGCACGGCTGAAAGTGGCCGGCTCGGGTTCGAGTCCAACCTGTGGCCCTTTGCCCCTCTGTCTTTCCCTCCGCTTTCCTGTCGATCTTCACTGTATCCATCCAATAAAGCCAGTTAAAATGCCCAAAAATATATTTAAAAACAACAACAACAACGAAAAAAAACCTTCAGGATACATGCTGAAAATATCAAGAGAGTGGTTATGTGTGCTATCCCCAGTGCCATTTATGTTTGTCTTGACTTTTAAACTCAGTTTTTGCTTGTTGCGCAAAGGTTTACATCACATAAAACTCTTGTTACTTAAATCTAATGTCGAGTCCAGCATATTAGTAACTGTAGGGGGGGGGGATTGAAAAATATGCATGCGTGTTTCTCACCTCCATGCGGCGAATGTCTATGGATAGTACAGTGGTGAAGAAAAACATCTGCAGGAAAAAGTCAGACACCAGCCCCACAACAGCAAATAAACAGAATTCCTAAAAAAACAAAAACCAGAAGAGACTTTAACCACATAGAAGCATTTCCCATCTGGCTTGATTTAGCGTTATGCTTTGCTTATTTAATAAAAATAACTTTAACTACAGTTTTCTCCTGGTGCAGTTCCTGCAACAGTTCCAGCATTTGTCCTCTTACCTGGATAGCTGGCACAAGAGTGAAATATCCAATGAGAATTATGCACAGCTCAGTGGCCATATTCTTCATGATAGACCAGCTCTCATTACTAAGGCCTGAAGAAACACAGACCAACAATGAGGGAAAAAATAAAGAAATGCATAATATTTAATAAGCCGGGACTGAACTACATTCTCCAAACTTACCTTGAGCTATGCGCAGTTTGACCTCGAGGTCGACAGGGGTGGAAACCACAGACTTTGTGAGCACCAAGACGTTCTCCAGCCCAATTACCACCACCAGATAAGGGAAGATCTCACTGCAGGGACAAAAATCAAATAAAATACCCTCAACTTTGAGTACCGTTATCTTTACCAGATCACTAGTAAATTACACTTTCACCACATTACAACTGTGCAGAATTCTGTTTAAATTACAAACACAAAAGTAGTTTAAACTGACTTTACCAATAAAGACTTAATAATGCAGCTGCCAAGGCACCAAGTAAATATATGTAGTTCACAACTATGTTTTGGGTTTTTTTAGTTATAAAATCAGTCGTTTAGGTTTCAATTTTTCTTTTCTTCTTTTTTTTTTTTTTTTAATTCTTGGCCCACATCTTCTGGGAATTTCCCTGAGATTAGTATGTGTGACAGATTAGTTTGACAGGATAGATAAGCTTGAGATGAGGTAAGTGTATAACTGGGTCACACACACTCAGTAACACTGTACATAATAAAACACACACCCACACTATCTGTATCACTCTCTCACCAGCTTTGTGTGTGGAGTCGATCATGACTCTGCAGATTTGCGTGTTGCATTCATAGTTTTGGTACGCTGACCTTGATGTGTGTTTATGCAAGCACATGGCCTGGCCATGCACAGCCCATGGAGGACTTGCATGGATCTTAGTGGTTGGTTAACAGTACCATTGTCACGCCATGATGTCTGCTTCATAATAAACAGCTCACGATTGGACAACCATTAAACGTCAGTATCTGAATACATCTGCCCCAGATTTGAGTCCATCCCACTTCCACACCAAGTTCTTCCTTTTTTCATACCCACTAACACACTGTTTGCCTACATGATGTGATCATTAACAGAACTCCATGAACGATCAATACAGAAGAAGAGGAAACTCAAAAGTCAGGTACGTGCACGTGAGTTGGTAAAAATAAGGATACAACTGACAGCCAGCTAGAGCAGTTAATATTAACAGGATATATTTGAATGTCAATAAGAGCACGAGAACAATGAAATTACTGCAGACATAATTTCAGTGGTGATTCACAAGTTAAATTCAACCTCCAACCTCTTAACCCTTAGATGCACACGTGGGGTCAAAAATGACCCCAGGGGTTGTTTTTCTTCAAAATCTTTAAAATGAAAAGTTATAATATATTCATATTCCAGGTATTCCTCATAAAATATGTTTGTAACATGAGGCCAATTGCATTTTTATTTATTTTTTCATTAATTTAAAAAAAAAAAAAAAATGCAGTTTTTGTATCACTACCCCACTCTTCCACAAGTGGGGTCAAAAATGACCCCAAGCAGTTCCTTTGGAATCTTCTATGAACCTTTAATTCTTAGCAACTCTGACTGTCCCACTTACACTTGTGATGGATCAGGAATTCCTTTTTACACAGTAACATACATGATTTATAGTTTTCTGTGCATTTCAAACATTGTCCTTTCTGATGTTTTTAAAAAAAAAATATATATATCTTAAGTAACATGGCTGCTATGAGGCCAGCTAAGCAATCTATACTATTGTCAAAGCACGCTTATGGTCATTTTGGAAATTTGAAAATTCCATCACTTAGTGTAGATTAGAGGATAAAGATGCTATGATGCCTGATTTGATACAATTGGTGCATCATTTGAATGAGGGGGGCCATAATCTATTGGGATCCATGACAGTGAAGTGGATCAAACCTTCAGCTTTAATTCAAGTTAAAAATAAAACAAAAATACTGCATTAACTGATTAGGAATTACAGCCTCTCTTATTCATAGTCTCCCATTTTCAGAGGCTCAAAAGTAATTGAATAAACCAAGAATATTAAATACAAGGATTATTTTTAATACATGGCTGAAAATCCTGCCTGAAGTGTAGAACCCAGTTTTCAAAAACTGACACGAGCACTCGGTGTGCAACTCCCCTTAAGGGCAAGGGCTTCACTAAAATGTTGATGTTGTACGTTTTCATTACAACATGCTAATGCCAGCCTGTTATGGCTTCACTGTGACTTTCTCAAACAAATAAAGTGTCGTACAGAGCGCTCCATGCCCTTTGATGAGATATATCCAATTATGATATATGTACATGGCCTAGTATATTGATGTGAAGTTTGAAGACAATTGTCATCCTGAGGGAGCGTGTTTTATAAATTTGTCTTGTTTTGCATGGGTTCCTGCATATTAACATTATTAAAAAGAGTAAAAACAATAAGTGTTTTTATTCTTACAGTGTTTACATGCTTTTATTGTGACGTTTGTTTGACTTGTTTCCTGGGAGACTTCTCATCCCACTTGTCACTAATTTTACACACCTGTGAGTTCATGCCTTGGAAGGAGTCCGCCATTGACAAATCAGGGTTAGCCTTGCAGGGACCTAAAGACTAATAAGAGGTCCTGGCGTGTAGGATGACAGAGCAGTCATGGGGTGATCAATGGCAGCATGACGACTGGCATACAGAGAAGCACATAACAGACAAAAGGACTCGATGATGATGACCAACCAAAAGGACCACGGCTGGAAGAGATTATGGCGGTGTAGCCAGAATCAGAAAAGGAAAGGGACACCATTTAGCGGAGTCGAAAAGGTGACAGGAGAGCGTCCCATCTCTTTGGACGGCGAGACGTTAGCCACGCTTGTTAAGCAGAGAACAGAGGAGAACAGAGGCGGGCAGACTTAGGAGCTCTGCCCATTCAGGGTAAGATCCAACCCAGTCAGAACGTCGGTAAATAAAAGAAAGTGACTGCCGCACTCCTCCTCTTCCTTCAGTTGGCGCCGGAGCAAAGGAGTAGAGAAGACATGGGAGGACACTGCTGGCTTTTGTATTTTAATGGACTTTAGCAGTTTTAATTGATCGGCTGTTGCTATTGGATCTTTTTTGTTTTATTTTTTTTTAATATATTTAAATTTTTGTTGTCCCTGGAAAGGGTTTTTTTTTTTTTTTTTAATAAAATTGCAAATAAATTATATTTTAAAAACTTAGTTCTATTCTCTACTGTCTTGGCTCCCCCACTGCTCTTCCCGTTTTAGAAGGGTTTCCCTTCTGATCGAACCATTAAGAGGTTTCCTGTGTTTATGCAGCCCCAGCTTTAAGCAGAATGTGTAAACATAACCTGCTCATTAACTAACATACAATGATGCTGTATGCATTAGTTTCTACATGCAAATAGGAGAGAAAAAAACCCACATTTTTTTATTTTTTAAAAATGATACTGACTACATGTTACAGTTTCCTTGCCTTGAAGTTTATGTTATAATAAAAGGTAAACAATGAGTATTAGTCATGAAAGTAAAAGTACCAAGATGCTTTCAGGGATGCAAACAAATACATTGTTACTGTGACTTGATTAATCTGTTTTGTTGGCTGCCTGATTTTTGAAATAGTCTCTGCATTCCGTGGCTTAAATTTTTAGGTTGAAATCTAATAAGCATCTGCTGCCAAAATGGCATGTGTGTTACTGTTCCTGGCAGACTAACAAGAGCAGAGACCAGACCCCTTTAGTAATCTTCAGACACTAAATTATGTGTAAAAAAAAAAAAAAAGGTTTTTACCCTCCATTAAGTGTGGGTGTCAGTCCAAACAGTGTACACAGACCCACAGACATGAGCAGAGAGCTGAGCACTGTGACCACAGCAGCCAGAGCCAGGCCCCACTTAGATTTCACCATGTCGATCTTACCTGCAAGGAAGAAAAAGAAGATATGTTGAGGACTGCACATTAACTAGCTGTATAAATATTCAAAACCTCAGCTGGACCATTTCTTAAATCAATGATGGTGATCATCTGGAGAAGGCATTTAAGCATTTCCAAAATTACATTTTTAGATGAAAGGTGATCACACTGAATACCAGGCTTGCTGATAAAATATGCAGGAGTTAAGAAATGAAACTGTACAGGCTATCCATTTCTCAAACTTGCAGGTTTTCTTTGAAATGACGATTCTGAAAATGACTACACTGTAAAATAAAACATGAGCTGCATATCGTTGTAACAGATGTTTGTTCAATTAGTTTTCCAAGGTAGCCTCAAGTGTACACTCGGATTTTGCAGACTGGAAAGAGAGGTGTATCTCAGAAGGGAACAGATAGGAAAACAATGGTGAGACAAATAACTGAACTTTCTGACCCCGATGTATCAAAAATAAGAATGAAACTTAAACTTAAACAGACATGTCACATGAAAGCTCCGTTTTATTATCGGAGCAAAGAAACATCGTGGACCCTTCTGACCTCACGGCTTTCCTTGAGCCTCAGGAGAACAGTAATGAAGACTGTGCGCTTCATCTTTCTCACACACATTCTTTCCACTGTTAAATGCTGTGCAGACCCCGTTTCATATCACAATTTCTAAATAAAATTCCCTTCTTTTTACTGTTTAATGTGAATTTCATGAAGAACGGTTATACAACTGCAGTGGCTGCCAAGTTCTGCTGAATGCATTTTTCCTCCATTTACATTTTTTTATAAGATGTACAATTTTTCCTTAAACTGTACTTTGTGCAGCACCACTTTTCACTGTGTCTGAGACACTAGCAGCCCAGTCTGCTCTGACGTGTAATCAAAGTTGCTTCACTTTTCAGTTGGCATAAAAATCAGGCAATGTTGGTTACACATGTAACACTGAAAGTCAAAGAGCTGTTGACGCTAAAAATCTGAATCATAAAAAAGCGACATGCTAAATTTTTCTATGGTGGTCAAAATTACAGCACAGCCATTTCTTCAACATCTCTGAATGGTTAAGTTTTCAGAGGACATCAGGATTTTAGCAGCAAAGTGAAAAATTGTGTTTGCATTAATTGTAATGGGTTGTGTGTGTGTGTGTGTGTCATTTCTTGCTTGTTTCACTGTTTAACAACAAATATTGTGTTACTGAGAACTTAAAACAGCATGAAAGTGCAAAGAGCAGGAAAGGTGTGCTAACAATAAACATCAAGGTATTTCTCTCAAGCTTTGGACATACTGACGTCACAATAAAAACTTGTGTTTACCTCATGTTTTCTGTGATAGAAAGGTGTTCCATTACTATTATGGAAAATTATGGCTCTCTTTTGGGTTCATCAAGAATCAGTCTCACCGAATCTGTATCTAAAATATTTTACTGCGATTACAAGTGCATATTAGGAGCCAATTGCGAGTCATTTAACCACCTTGCAGGTGAAAATTCATTTCGAGTACTTGGACGGCGTGCGTGTCTGTGTGCACGAGTGTATGTTTGTTCCCTGAGCTAATGTTTGTGCTGGCAAGCTGCCGATGGTTTGCTGGGTGCATTCTTACAGCGGTGTGCAATGTTCCCATGTGAGGATTATCCCTGCACCAGACAGGGACAACCTTGGCACCCAAACATTTGTGCACACAAAAGGGCACAGCACGTTTTGCCCTCATTCTCTGGCACTTTTCAGTTTCAACTGTGGCGAGGTGTGCAAACAAGTGGCGGTGGTGGGAGTCAAGATGTTTGAACATTGCACCGAATACAAAGCAGATTTAAGGAGAGTTGGACTAACGTGTAGAAAAGTAGATGTAGGCAAAAAGAATGATGTATGTGGTGACGAGGGGGATGAGTTCAGCAATGCCGATCTCTTCCTTGAAGTGGACGTGAATCATGTGGTCATCTCTGAGGGTGCAGTTGGCAGATGGGTGAAGCTGCTTCAGACGGGCCCTTAGGCTGCCTAGGAACCTGGACACACACACACACACACAAAAATAACAATTAATCATCATCACATGGAGTAACCAACTTCATCACTCCATTTTTATTTTTGAGAAAAAGACACTTGGCCTCGAGGGACAGATGCCATTAATCCAAGGAGAAGACAGAAAAATAAAATACAATGAAATTCAAAACCTAAGTCACGGACTCCTACTCTGTTCAGGTACCAGAGTTAGTTTGTAGATCTCAGTTTCAGTTAGTTTCCAGAGACGGTTTGTTTTTTTGGTTTAGTTTTTAATATATAGAAACAAAGTTTGTCATTCCTTAAGTGTAGTTTCTAATTTTTTTTAAAAAATTTTTTTCTGTTTACCGATTTTAACCTTCTGTTAGTTTAAAGTTTGGTTTTACATAATGACATTGCCTGTTTAAGGAAGTGTGTATTTTGTGTCTTAAGCTTTTCCTAAACAGAGATTGTTAAAGTAGCCTCCAGTAAACGATTTAGTTTACTCTCCGACAGTCTGACAGCAGCGTTACTGTCCAAGAGTCAGAGTTAGAGATGACCAAAATATGAAACGAGGAAAAAAAACAAAACAAAAAAATAAATAATTTTCCAGTGACAACCCTTAAAACTAAATTTAAATAGAACTGCCTTTTAGTTTTCTGTTCTATTGCATTTGTTACTCACCTTGCATCATAACTGGATAGAACTACAGTGATTGTGTAGGTCACCACCCTCTTCCTGTTGTAGTGACTGACCCCCGAGTACTTCACAGGGACCCCAAACAGCAAGTCTAAAACACACACAGTTAACATTTTCATGTAAATAGACTCTTCATATTCTAGTAACAGATTTTTACAGATCACTGTAGGTTGACCACTGGTTATTCATTAGTCACCAGTCAAACATTCTCAAACATTCTCCCTTAGGTCTGCGTCAGAACTGATACAGTTACCACTTATTTAAAATTTAAAAAAAAAAAGAAAAGGAAAAAAAGTAAGGACAGCCAGGTTCTTCATTAGCTGCTGCACTGAACTATAGTCAAGTGACGTTTTAGAGCAGTTTGAGGCTAAGAAAGCTTTGTGGGAATCTGCTGTTGTCGCCAAGTTGTTTTGATCTTAGTCCAACACAAGGAAACATCTTAGTGATGAGGAGCACACGTAAAAAGCAGAAAAAATACCTCAGAGTTAAAAAAAACAAAAAACAAAAACGTTCTGGTTTGAATAATGAAGTTAAATGGCAACTTGAAGCTCACTGCAAAAGTGAGTCAATCAATCAGCTCTGGTCTCCAGACATGAGGGTGAAGTTCTAGAGGAGTAAATAAGTTTTTATATAAAACTAAAAACTAAGCCATTAAAATGCAAGTCCGGAACACAATCACTAAACTCACATCCATCCATATGTTCACAATTGACCTCAAAATACATTCACCCTCACTGACTGCCATCTCTCATATTTATATATTTTACACTGGGTACCTGGTGGAGTTTGGGGCTCCCCTGCCCTGCAAGAGCAGCTGAGATATAATCCCCAATGTTACCAGGCTGACAAGCCTCGAGTCAGCTCAGTGTGAACAAGCAAATCAGCCTAACTTCATCTGACAGCCAAGCTGTCCCTGACTACATCTTTAATATCACTTGAACTGGCAGATGTGGCAAAATGCTGAAGGGGAAACTTGGTTCACTGTGTCAGTGGGTAGCCTTTTATAAGAATTCAATAAGTTCCCAAGGAATGAAACTGCTTGTTCTCTGTCAATACGAAAGCCTCTTAGTTGGCTGATACAACTAATCCCCTGCTCACTACTACCGACAATTACTCATGCTGAATGATGGCAGACTACTTTCAACAAGGCAGTCAGAGTATAACACATTCTTTTCCCCTGCACTTTAACAGACTTTTACAGTAGACACGAGCTATTCAATATGATGATCAACAACGGCAGTTTCTGATAGATTTGACTTAAAAATGCCTGTAGTTCAGACTGAATTTAGTCATCTCATGGATCATTGCATGGCAAAAAGCAATAAAAACACAGGCCGGACTGGAGCTTTCAGATTTTGTCAAAATAAAAAAATGCTCCCACGCCTACTGACAGGCGTGAGAACATTTCGGACGCAATGACACAATGTCCTATTGCACTAAGATTTGTTAATTACTTAATAAATCAATTTTCACAAGCACCGGTTAAGGAAGCACTGAAGGTCTAAGCTTGGCACACTTCAGGATGACACCACGTGCTCTGTGGACTGTGACAGAGACTTGAAGAGGTTGGTCTGAACACGTTTCACTTAACCACTCCTTGGCAGGGTATGGAGTGATCACACAAGTCACACAGTTGGTTACAGTAACAATTATTGGAATGTGAGTAGAACCTCAAACAAAAAAAACAAAAAAAAAAAGAAATGTCCCAAGGGCTTTCTATGAATTTGGTAGCAGACCAAACTGAGTTATATTTATGTACACTGTGTCAAGGGAATGGTTTGTTAGCAAGACTGTACACAGAACCCACTGCACACACACCCACACGTGAGGGGAGGCCACTATTGAATCAGAGCCTTCCCAATTACTACCTCGCAATGTCGCTGAGGTGTGCAAGCCTTTTGGTTCATGTTTCTGGATGGTCTTGAGCGGGTCGGGGTCCGAGTCAAACAGCTCCCGTTGGTTCTGCCAGTAGTTGCCAGGAGAAACAAGAAGGCAGCCATGCTCTGGCAGCACCGACTGCATCCGCCGTAACCCTGGAAACAAGTCTGTCACCTGGAGACACAAAGACTCCAGACTGCGAATGCCGGAGCTGACAAGACAAGAGCGAGACAACGGTAAAGACAAGAGAAGAGGAGGTGTGAGAAAAGACGAGGAAATCAATGGAGCACAGCTCACGGATACCGAATGCTCCTGGAATGAATATGATTTGAATAAACTAATAAACTATTGAATAGCAATAAATCATTAATGTAAAAATAGTTAAACAAGTATTTAATTGAAACCAGAAGCACAACAGCAAAGCAAACTGTTCTAGGAATAATCATTGATACAGTAGAGTAGTCAAACAGAACAAACCATAAACTTTGTAGTTTACAACAGATCAATAACTCAAGGTCATTGATGTTTATCTTTTTTTCCCCCCCCTCGCACTAAAGTCAAAGAAGCTTTTGGTTCACAGTTTTCCTTCCACAGCCCTCTGCTCTAGTCCTTCCTTATACTTAGACTACACTTCATAATGTAGTATTTTTTCACTGTGTTACTGTAAATACGTCTTTTACCACTGTCACATATCAGTGCACCTAAGCTTACCTGTCCGAGTGAACATGGTTGCGGATCTCTTCCAGCAGATTAAAGACTCGACCAAGAGGTGACCGAAACACATCCACCGGCACCAGGCTGCTGTCCCATGGAGACACTGCTGCCTTCACCAACACCTGCTGGATGTAGGCGACCGGAGGACCCCGGTACTACGGCAAACATGTAGGCAACATATTAAGAAACAGATTGTGATTAAGTACAATGAACCAGCTACTACTGCTGACTGATTTTAATATTATTATTGAATATTAACTAAAAACATATTCTTTGTTTCTTATTCTCCTTATTACAGCAGATTAAAACTAGTGCTGACAAATCGTGTGAGCCACTGTTTTACTATTTATGAGCCTCCATCTTTGCCTAGCCATCTTTTTTGAATATTCAAGCTTAAGATTAAAATGTATTTCAGGTTAGAATGTCATAGCTTAAACACACCCTAAGGAAATATAACAAAGGTGATAGTCAGAAACAAGTACAAAAACGCAGAATCTAATGGATTTCATGTTTTTTCTCCTACCCAGTCAGGGCGCTCTCCAAAGTCACCCTGAGGCTCATGGAAAGGAACGCTGTAGTCTCGCAGCCCTGTGGTGAACTCCACAGGACCCGTCCCAGGCAGGGGGAGCCTCAATAACGGATAGCTAGCAGGAAGAGAATGGAGGGAGGGAGGTCACATGACAAACAATAGGAACAAAGGAATTTAGTTCAACTTATATTTTTGCATCTACATCCTTTTGTTCATTCATTAATAAATGGAAAAGACATCACACTAACTGTAACGTAAACCCACATGCATGCTTTCAAAGAAAGCAGCAGACAGCTATACACTACAGACTGATGAAGCCGCCACAATAACGGTGAGTGCTTCCCTGTGATGCATGTTGCAACACTTCTGAGCAGATGAAACCAGCACCTCTGGCTTTTCCTGCCAGATTAAGTTTCATGTGCAACCTGGAGAGACCCGCTCCCTAGTTCTCCTGGAAATGGGTGGGTCTTCAAAAAAACAAACTTTATCTGAGAACCAAACCACTCCCTTCTTTCCTTCCTTCTCTGCACGTGTCTATATGTAGAGGAAGCATGTTCAGTTTGAAATGATAGTGTTGAGCAACCCTGAAAAATACCTGAAAGACTGAGTTGGTGGTGACAACAGAGGTGGATGAAATAAAACTTTAAAGACTCTCTGAAGTGTTTTGGATGCATGTCCACTTTCTTTGTGCTTACTTAAAATTGGGGGGAAAAAAGTCATCACAAAATTATCAAAGAAAGTCAATTCCTTCTAAAAAGAACTACATTTTTATTTTTTCTTATGCCTTAAACTATCTCCAAGTCTATAAATTCAGCCAAATGTTTTCAAGTGTGCCTTCATCAGCTTTATAATAGGGATTTTAGCTGAGACAGAGCACCTCAAGCTTCCCACTCAGGCTACAACTAACAACTAATTTTATTCTCAATTAATGCAATGCTGACTTTCTGAATTCGTTGACTTTGTTTTGTCAAAAACAAGAAAAACACTGATACACCTCTATTTGTTTGCATAACCTTAATCTGAGGTCATGTTGCAGCTGATAAATAGTCCAAAAGCCAAAACAGTTTAAATGTCAAGTGCAAAGAAACACATCAAATGTTCACATGAGAGAATGTAAAAGAAATTAAATATTTATATTAAAAAAAATAAATCATGATTTAATTATCAGAGCAGCTGCTGACAAACTGTTCACTTTTAATTAAACTAAGCTGTAGCTGTGCTGGCCACACGGCTGTCGTCAAGGCCACTGAGGATAAAACACAATAAGAATTTATCTAATAAAGTCAAAATGGGCTCTCTCCTAATTTTCTCTGGGCTTGACCTCATTAAGTACTTCCCAAACATCACCACTGCACACTTCATTTTTTTTTTTTTTTTAAAATAAAAATGACACAATACAGAAGTACAGCGTTCAGCAGTTGAGCTGTACCCCAGTTTGGCAGTATAAATAAGTTATGTTTGAATTTTTGATGATGTACTTTTGTAGCTGGAATAGGAAAAGTGGTCTGATAGAGGTTCAGAAATCTCGGCAGCTAAAGAAGTATCATGTGAGTCACTGGTACCTTAGTATCCACACGCAGCTCATATGAACATGTTGTACTCTAACACTAATATCAATTCTTGTCTTTTCGATAGAAACCTCTGCCTGTTTTTCGCTGTGCCTCACCTCCCTCTCCCTCTCCCCCATGCCTCCTCCACTCTCCTAGGTCACTGTACCTCCACAAAGGCCTCTTTTGTGCCGAGCCAGCCCCCCTCATGACAAGCAGATGGAGGGACAGGCA
>VUQG01023848.1:15012-91921 GCA_015106755.1 Etia nguti
GGAGGGACAGGCATCCCATTCTCACAGGGCCACTTTCTCACAGCCCTCTGCTCTAGCCCTGCCTTTAACATCCCCGTCGTCCAGCTCTTTTCTTTCATTTTACCCCGGGTGGTAGTTAGTCGCCCATTTGGTCAGCACCCCTGCTGTAAGTTGCAGCAAGGACAGCACGCTGCAGGTGCATGTGTGTGTTTCTGATTGTTTTACAATGCCTTTACTTATGAAGCCTGTCAAACTCTGACCTATGTCCTCTCTTTTGACCAGTGATTTAGCAAGAGGAGATATGTGCGTGAGTTCAGTGAATGTTTGTGTCGTCGTGTCAGCAGGAGGCTGTTGTGTGTGTGTACAGATGGCCAGTTAAACTAAGCTGAACTGGCCAACTGAATTTTCCCCTCTGAAGTCACTTTCTCCATCTGTCTGTTTCTGTAAAGTGGATGACAAGATTTCCTCTTATCTTTTAACGGAGTTGGTACTAAAAGCAGGTCATCATGTCCACAGGTTCTTTCAAAAACATCTGCTGTATTGTTTTGTACATTTTGACTGGACAATGTTTCAAAAGCAGTTGTCCGAACCCTGCATAGGTGGTTAATTTCAGGCTAGTCAAAGTACAACTGTTCAACACAACCACACTCTCTGGGAAGGTAAAAAGTAAATCTGATGAGGAGGGGGAAGGTGTATCTTAAAAAGGAATAAGAGTGCGCATAATCAGACAGTTTCACCAATAAATGACTTGGTTGCATAAAAGAACAAGAACAGTAGTAGATGCTCCATAATTAACTCATCAGTATAACATGTAGGTGTAAATGCCAGCTTGTCAGTTTTTCAAAGTGAAACTGTTCCCTGTATGCTCCAATTAATTATATTACACTCAATACCTACCAGCAGGTGAGGATGCTGGCTGAGGTGAAGAGGATGATGGGTACTGGATAGGAGGCACACAGCAGCCCGTGGCGGTAGAAGGCCACCGAAATCTTCTCTCTCAGCTGCTCGCGCAGCGTCATCTTGGTGGGCTTGGTCAACTCCCGGCCATTGGGAAGAACTGGCCGGCCGAGGACAGTTCGCCGCGGGGCATCCAGGGACCTACGAGTGCAAGCGAGTCAATAGATTCACCGAATGAATATTTAATTTCACACATATTAAAGCCAAAACTCACATGGGAGAATTCTGACTATAAAATTATTCATTTTAAAACTTTTAATCCAGAGGGGAATCCTGTATAATAATTAATAAGTCATTTAATGATTTTCTAGGGGGGAAAAAAAATGTCTTCCTGTTTCATACTCCTGTGAGACCTGAGAGTTCTGAGAAAGTGGAAGGGGGAGATGGGAAGACTTTATTTTTAAGACTAAACTTGGTATGGAGATTCATCATACATCATAGTGAAACTGAGTGAAACCCTGATTTATACCTGATAAATAATTATTTGCATACATACAGACATATTTCCTTTTCAGACATATAACATGTCATATCCCAAATTAAAATGCTTTTTTTAACTTCTATATTTTGATCTAAGAAAAGCACAAATTCCTTCCACAGAAAATAGATTATACTTTTTAAATACTGAAATTGCTGACACTGCATAAAATCTGTCTAAATAATGCAATCTTATAAAGATTTATTACAAAAGCAACACTTTTCACATTTTTAAATAACTGCTACAGTTATCTCTGTTTAGATGGAAGCACATGTGGAACAAAATAGCAGCACAGAGGCAAGTTTTATAAATACTGTCATCCCTCTCTTATCAGGCCAAATCGTGTAGTCCATCTCCACAGCCTCACACACAGAAACAGAGGTCAGCTCTATTACTGAGAAGCTCTGTCCTGGAAAACTAATTTGTTACACACGTCTTGTGGTGCCATTCTTGCTGCTAACTAAGGGCTCAGTGTTTTGTTTTGTTTTGTTTTTCCCGTTCAGACCAGCTCGTACTGTGGTCACATGCTGCATAGCACTTAAACACACAACTCATTCAGTAGCCAAAAAGGTGTGGACACATTCCAGACGGTGGAAAATATCCAACTCTGGTACAGCAGTGAAACATGCATGCTTTACTGGTGACACCTGGGGAAAATTACCACCTCCACGTTCCCTGAAACAACCGTTTCTTAGAAAATTCCTGTAAAGGTACATTTAGATAAAAATGCACAGGAGGATATGATGGCCAAAACAGAAGAGGGTAATGTTTAACTATTAAAACAATAATAATAATAATAATAAAAACAACAAGTGCTGAAAAGATATTTGTAGAAGACGAATTCATGAAGTCATTAATCATTAGTCACCACCTAAATATCTTTCGACCTTTGGACAGAGACAGCAATTGGAAAACATATCTGACTGCTGAACTTCCTAGCAGTCTTCCAACATGAATCATCCTTTGAGCCAGTCCTAATATTTCCATAGCTATAAACAGAACAAAATGCTTTTCATACAACAGGATGCCCCAAAACTCTGAACACAGCAGTTCAGTATTCTCATTATTGATGCGAATGAATGCTAGTAGCTGAACATTTAGGTAACCTTGATCATCCCAATTTATCCAGCCATGGTACAGCACACATACTATGTGCCATATGGTCTAAATAACACTACAGCTAAAGGAAACCAGCATCTTTAGTTGTTTTCGCCGATTTAAATTTTACATTTAGATAGTTGTGTAGCCCAGATTCTTTCATCTATATTATAGGAATTGAAGAATGGTTCTCTGGCATAGGTGTATATTTTATACACATTATGTATATGAGTATCGACAGAGATATGTACAAGTACACAAAAAAATATTTTTAACTAACGCTATGCACTGATAATTTGCCAATCAACCAACCAACAGGTTAACATACTCTTAACTCTGACTGGCATCATAATTTCTGGTTTCCATTCTATACAATAATAATTACAATCATGACAACAACGTCTGGAAATTGACCATCATTCAAACAAAGAAATGTTAATGTTAGGATGATAAACTTTGCCAATGGAATAAAGTAAACTTCCAAACTAACTGCTAGAGTTTGATGTGACTTATCTGAATTCAACATTTGATTTCTCCAGCCTGACCCCCCCCCGCCCCCAACATGACTCTGTGCTTGAACACTGACGTCAACTCGGGTGGAAAAAATGAAATCTTTGACTTAAAGGTGGTTCACTTAACAACAAAGGCAATCACCAAATTGTCCTCCAATATCAATTCAATCTCCTGTTCACTTCTCTGTCCAATCTCAGTTCTCGTCTCCCTGTTTACTCAGCAGGCAGGTTCAGAGCTGCCTATCAGTGTAAACACTGCTCTATTAAAATATTTAACTGGGTTTCCTGGCACACATACGGCAGCTGGATTTGTTCAGCATCTTAATCCACTCTCTCTCACCTCAGCTTCTAACATCATGTCAATAAGCAGCACGAAACTGTTAACCAAACAGTGTTGTTAGATAAGTTAGACTGTTCTAAGAGCATACCTGCCAATGGGAGACCAGTTTATCTCTCTGGCTTGCACCCGCTTACGTCCCCTGAAAGCAGAAACGGTGGGTTTTTTTAGCTTTACGTGCGCTTTGTGGTTAACACAGTGCTCCCTCCTCGATTCAGACAGACTGTGTAATTGCTCCGCTTGTCCCCCTGAGAACAGCGGAAACATTCCCCGGGAGGAATTTGCCTCAGGAGTCTCTTGATCTGCTGTTATAAATACTCCATACAGTAAACACCGCAATGTCCTAGTAACCTTGCACAATAGGTGCAGCAAATGTTAAAAGCAGGTTTTGAAGTAATGACTTTCTGCTCTCAACCTGGTCCTGGTTCCAGATGCCATCTTGCCAGTGAAAATTTTCAATGAATGCCTCCATCTCTCAGTTGTTTGTCCAGCAGGGTAAGTGGGTGTAGCTGTAAGGCCCGATTTGGCAAAGGGTCAGCACCATCTCCGTCAGTGAACTAATCTGGGATTGAGCTGATCGGAAACTCAGCGAGCAGGGCTCAGGACCTGTAGCCATCCCCCGTCATCTCCCTCCTCCTCTGGCCAAAGCCGGCCAGCGTACTATTATGCCAGTTACAGAAAGCCAAGACATTCACCATCTCGAAAGCATGGCACATTTGAGAGAGGCTTGACAAGTAAAACTTAACAACTAGGGCAGATATATTAACACCAGTCACAGGTCAAGTGCTGGTAACGAGTTTCTCTTATCTTCAGCCATTTTTGGCAAGTGACCAGCAATTGTTCAGAAATCCTATTCTGTATCACAGGATAGTGTTTGTTGAGGAACACCATCGACTATGGCTGTGGTACATTAAAAACAATATACATATACGTAACTAATAATATTTCCTGACTAAGTCAGGGAGGAAAGTCTCAGCTGAATGAATAACCATGTGCATTTGTGAGTATGTGCTAAACAAATAATCTAACAAAGAACAGCCTGTATGCATCTTACATGAAAACCCAGCACGTTTACTCACAAAACACAGCATTTCACATCGCAAGTGCAAATTCAGTTTAGGAGATCATTGTGGACCTCTTTAGTGTACCTTTCAGAAAGATTCCTTTCAGATTAAGATTAAGGTAAGACTTTGTAAAAGCACAAAGCTACAAGACTGCTGCTATGAGAAAAATGGTGCACGGAGTTTATGGATGAAAATTATCAATAAAATTTAGAAAAGCAAATCTTACCTCTTTTCAACACTTCCCAAAATACCCAACTTGAAGGCATCGCCAGGGTTTATAGAGTCCACAGCCATAATCATGCCATGAATGTATATTCCTTAAACAATATTTCCTCATAAACTGCTGCAAATCCAAGCACCATACCAATACCCACAAACATTCCAGCGAGCATTAAGCTGTGTCCATTCTTTGTGGCATAACTGCATCAAAATTCAGTGACATAGTTGCATAATTCTGAGGCATGCGCCTCTGATAACTGAGGACCATTAGTCCTGCTGTAATTGCAGAGAGCGGCTCAATATGGATGAGCCGCCTTTTACAACCAGCGCTGATGAGAAAAGAGGGTAATGTCCTGTCAATGAGTAACCACATTTGAATAACAGATGGTGCGTAATAGGCGGTCTACTTCCTTACAAACACCTCTCTCAAAATACAGTTTTTAAAAATGAATTATACCTTGGTTAATTGTTGGACATGTACTGAATTACTTGCTAAAGTCTTCTTTGCGCTCTACGGTATATTAAAGAAACCAGAATTGTGAAATAGCCATCGCAAGACAGTGAACAACTGCAAGAAGGCTGATGCAACCCTGCCGCAACATCACCTGCTGATAATCACAGTAATTATCAAACCAAGAACTAGAAACCGGCAGGGATTAATGACTAAAATCAGAAAGTAGAGTTTAAATATGTCCACGTCTTAATTTCATTTATAAAAACTATCATTAGAAACTCCCTACCAGCAAATGTCAAATTGAGCGAGAAGACCTCACTCACCTAGCTGAAGCAGATGATAAATTATGTTTATATGCAATTAAAAAACTCAAAAGGAACAGTTAAATCTCACCGTTTGCCCCGACAGGTTTATATTCCATATAAAAGCATCTAGCTTTATTATTGAAATGAGATTTGTAAAAGCGGCTAGCTGATATTATCCGCCGCTACCTCACCATAGTTCATTAAATAACAATTAAAAGGCCTTAAACATAACAGTAGAAAACAAGTGCTGAACAAACAGCTATAATAATGATATATCAATGTGTTTTATGTACTATGTAAAAACTTACGATGTCATTAAGCTCAAGGCTAACTCTGCTAGCAAACAATTAGCTTTGCTAAATGGTGTTTATTAGTAAATAAACCCGGGTCCCAATATGGACCCATGCTTTAAGCTTAAACAAGAAAGAAAAAAAAAATTGTGACATTTAACATATCTCAATTAACACAACTGTCGCTTATAAAGTACCACAGATTGTTTCCAACAACGGTGCAAAATAGAGAAAACCACAGGTAGCATGCTTGGTGTTAGCACGTCGTTAGAGTGCGCTCTGAGATGCTCCGGGTTCATGTGTAATGGTACTACACTCAAGTTATGAGCTTATTTGAGCCCGAAGACGGCAGCCTTAATGCTACATTCATAGCAACATTAAGTAACCAACATAATAAATAATTCAACAGTTCCAGTACTTTACACTTACACGAAGCTAAGTTTCGCAGCTAATGCTAGCGGTGCGCAGGTCAACTTGCCTGGAGTTATTTCAGAGTTCCCCAAATGATGCTATTGTTATAGTTGATGTTGTCCTCGTGGTTGAACTGGTGAGCAATCGCTCTATTCCTTCGGTTGCAAATTTTACCAAATGCTAACGCATATGCCTCCCATTACACGCCAACATGTAGAAGCAACGTCTCAGCAGTTACTGGCTGTCATATCCCAATGAAACCTCTCCCCTTCGACCTCTCAACCTGCAAGCTGTTACAGTGGGAACATGGGGACATCTAGCGGATATGATGGCGACTTTTTTAGGCATCCTGTGCAAATTTAGGAACCAGTTTCCTGTTTGAGTCTACGTGTTTGTGGCTTCTAGGCTAGATTACTGTAATTTATTATTATAGTGAGACCTGCTACTATGTATGGTTCGGAGACGCTGGCACTAAAAAAAGACAGAAGGCAGGGCTGAAGGTGGCAGAAACCCCAGAATGAACAGGAATAAGTACATCAGAGAGACAGATCAGGCTGGAGACAGAGTTAGAGGGAGGTCTTGGACATGTACAGAGGAGGGATAGTGGCTATACTGGACAAGGGATAGTGAGTATGGAGCTGCCAGGAAGGAGGGAGCAAAAGAGGAAGACCACAGAGAAGATTCATGGATGTAGTGAAGGAGGACAAGCAGAGGGTTGGTGTGGCAGGAGAGGACTCAAGGTATAGGGCGAGATTGAGGCAGATGATCTCCTGTGCCGACCACTAAAGGAAGCGGTCAAAAGAATTCTTATCAGGATGCCCTGATATCTTTGAAGAGCTTTCAACTCATCCAAAATGCTCAAGCGAGAGTACTAATATGAACAATGGAGGCTCATAACTCTCTAATATTCTGTTCATTGACTCCCTGTTAAATCCGTTTAATTACTGAGGTCCATCATATTTAAAGACCACATAGTTCCAGTACTATCCCAACAGACTGCTTTTCTCAGAGCTACAGATTTTTAAAAATTAGGATGTGACGGAGAGCTTTCCATTTTGGGTTCAAGTGACACCCTCTCTACTTAGGTGACCACTGAGTACGCTCCAAGCATTCAAGTACCACTATTAGATTTAATTAAGATTGTTTCTTCTTTCTCTTTGGGCTCATTTGGGCTTTATTCATTGTTAACTATTTCCCCCTGTACCTTTCTCCAGGTGTCTCTGCCTTCAGAGGTGGATTACCTCCCTAGGCATGTTTCTGCCAGAGGATTTTTCCAGTAAAAAGTGAGTTTTCTCTCCCTTTTTTTAAGTGCTTACTCATGAGGCAGGCTGGGTTTCTCTCCATAATATTGTACTTGTGTGTTTTCCTTACAATGTAATGTGCCCTGAGATAACTGTCGTTGTAAATTGTGTGCATTTAAATAAGAAGAAATGAATTAGATGTTATTATATTAACATCCATTGGCAATACAGCTCCACAAAACTGTTCTGTGAATAACAATTTTATTCATTAACAAGATTCTTTCAAACCACCAGCAATCCTGCATTCTGAATATTTTGTTGAGTCGTCCACTGAAATCGACCAAATAATGACAACATCATGAGTCAGCATGATAATAACTCTAACCTCTGGAGATTCAGAGGTCTGTCATTGGATCACAATGTCCCTCCGTCACAAGGTTTGGGATCCAGACACGGTTTGCTGACAGCAGTGAGCAGCCATGGCCAATTCCCCAACCGCTTTGGCAGCATTTGCTATGTTGTGCAATATTAAAACATAACAGTGGTTTGTCAGTTGTCACGTAAAAGAGACTAAATGTGCCTGAAGGTATAACTAGAGAACGGCACTGGATGTCCCAGGAGCAAAGAAGGAGGCTCCTTTATCGTGGACCTTGTACTGAAAAAGCTTCTTCTGTGTGTGCTGCCCATCGCCTCGTCTCCTCCTCCAACAAACCTCCACCTGAAAAACAACAGTGCACCTTGTGCTAAAGTTGATACTGTTTAAAGACAAGAAATAAGCACTACATGCATTTTGTCATGTGCAGCTGAAATGAAATTAATAAAGTAATCAATAAACAGAAAATTATTCAGTAATAATGTTCTTAATTACAAAAATTTTAACCACAATTACCAAAAACAATCATTTTAGCCTCTTTCTCTTCAAATATTTGTAACTCTATGACATAGAACGCTCAATAAATCGATTTTGACTTGTTAACTGAATCTGACATTTTGCAGACCGATTCATTAAAATTGTCAGTTCATAAAATGTACCTCTAACATATAAAATGAGTCTCTTATAAACACCTGGATAATGAGCAGATCTGTGTCTCTGGTGTGTTCAGTCGGAATTAGAAAATTTGCATCCACGTACACACATACCTGACCGTGTATGTCCCTGCAGTAGCCAGTTGGGAGACCCTGTACATGAAGAGTGACGTTGCACTGGTGGGTCAGGCCTTTGAGGAGCCACTCTGATCCCTCATCACTTCCATCATCCTCCGCTTCTTCTCCATGACAGCGTACCAGCATCACTATGTTCCCCTGCAGTGCAGACATGTTTATAAGAGTATTTCTAGAATCCATTCAGTTTCATTTGAGGAGAGGACTTTTAATGAAAGGGCATTTAGATCAAACCTGCAGCTGAGAGCAGACTGTGGCTCTGCAGTAGTGGCTGAAGTCCAGCACGGCTCCAGCACTGACCCCCAGACTCAACAGCACACTGACGTCATCCACCAGCAAAACAGGACGGCCCCACTCTTCCACCCCTTCCTCCCCACCACCATCACTGCTCACACTGGACCGCACAAACTCATACAGCCTCTGCAGGCCAACGGTAGGATCTCTGGGGACAAAGGAGGTGATGCTGTCAGACTAGTCCTAGAGTCAGCTGACTTTTTTTCTTGTCTGTTTTATTTGTTAACACGTTATTTTTTGAAATATGTGACAATTATGCAATGAAAGTTATAATGAGTAAGAACAGCGATTATACCTGAGGAAGTCCATGGCTTGACTTTCTGTTGTGGTTTCTTGAGGAATCAAAATAGATAGCGACTCCTTCAGTCCCTCGAGGAAAATCAGCTGACCCTTTTCCCTTGCCTGTGTTAAACTTACACCCTGAGAACACACATTTCACGCAGAAAACAAAGGTTTTTTAAAATATTTGACTCACGTTGTGTCACTAATATAGCGCTTTAATTCTGCTGCTGATCCTTGTTTAAATAGATTTAGATTTTGAGAAGAAATCATGTCATTAATAACAGTGGCTCAATGGGGAAGGATGGAAAGTGCCCTTCATGTCCTTACACTAATAAATGTTGCTGCCTGCATGCTGCAAGCACGAATAAAACATTCAGTATTTTTTAAATATCTTAAGAAATCTCGTTATGGCAAAGTTTCTTGAAATATCGTGATGTATTTTTGGGGCTATATCGCAGTCCCCTACATGCTAGGGCCCAATGATTGAGCTGATCAATGTTCACGTCACCTGCCAGGGGTTTTGATGTTTTCTTGCAGAAAATAGTAGTTAACACTCACCAGTCTTTGACTGATTGCACTGTAGTGACTGAAGGACTGCACCAGACCCAGAAAGCACACTTTGCATCGCGCTAAAACCAAAAAACAGATTAAACACATTAGCTGTTAAACAGACAGATGGAAAATGACAATACTTTGGCAAGTTACACCTCACCTCGCAGGTAGAAAGAGAGGAAGTGGTGGATGAGGAAAGAGGCATCACTCTGTCTGTCAGACACTAAAATAAATTCCCCCTGTAGGTTGAGACATTATGGCTCTTAATGACGCTGTATAACTTGCAGTCCACTTAAGCTTGTTACAAATGCACGACTACAAGTAAATTAGTGTTCAAGTAAGACTGAAAATACTGCAATCCATACCTGTGTGAAGCTGTCCGGAGTGGCGTTCAGGATGCTGTTGAGCTCTGTAAACATAGCTAACCTTGGAAGCTAAGCTAACTGTAAATAATACACGCTAAACGGTTTAAAAGTGACGCGCAACAGGATATTTTAACACAAATTAACCGACATGTCTGTTTTGTACATATATGGGATAAAATTGAAGGCTTGCGATTCTATTTTTAGCCAATCAAAGATTAGAAAGCTTTACTCCACAGTCTTTGCTTTCTGCTTGTTGTTAACGCCTGGAAATTTAAACCAAAGAAGAGGTCTCACTCCGACCCTTTATCGGGAAAAATCTTTTCAATCATTTTTTTTTTTTTTACTTTGGCACATTGCAATCAAGCTATAATGAAAACAAATATTAAGTCAAATCTTAATATCTGACTTAAGATCATACTTGAAATTCCACTACGGGCTAACAGACAGGAAAGCGTAGTAGCTAGTACACGTCGTCTTCATAGACAACCTTCGTAAGCACATGGCAACTTCTTCGGCGTTGCCGTCTTAGTGTCGTGTGCAAGCAGCGCCACATGCTGGTGGTACTGTGGTAATAGACGTGGTGGTAGACGCATCCTAAGTATTTTACAAGAAACAGTTACATACAGGAATATTTTGTTAATGTGTCATTATTATTATTATTATTATTATTATTATTATTATTATAATACTTCCATGTTAATAGTGACCAATTTCACCTCAGAGATGCACCTGCCGTCTTCAGTCTTCATCTCTAGACACACATATTTTCCTCTGACATTTTTCTTTACATCTAGCATTTAAATAAGATTCAACAGTGATATGAAATCTAAATCTAGCAGCCCACAAAAGTGAAATAAAAAACTGCAATTAAATATTTCATGTTATGCATTTTTTAAATTTGCATTTTGCATTTCTTGTGCCGCTTGAATTTCAGTCAGTATTGGTTTATTGTTAATCAAGCAAATAAGATTTACAGATTTAATCTCTGCACAACACTCAGCACATCCTTCTTCATCATTTTATTTTATGTTTTGCTCTGTTTAAACTCTGATTCTCATGAATAGAATCTGTGATTAAACTCTGTTGAGGCACATATTCTATTTATGGTGAAGCACCTCTGATGGAATACTCACTAACCTTTGGGCTGTTCTGCCTCAACAATTCTCATCACACTGGAGGTTTCAGAAATGTTATATATATTTGATATATTTGATGTTGTTGCCATCCAAATTTAAGGAAAGGATTGTGTTGAAATGCAGAAAGCCTGATTACATAATCTGTCGTGTGTGTATATCAAGTCATCCATCTTACATTCACGGTTCAAGCAACCAGCTCGGTCTACTTAAACTCGGAAACAGAACTAAAGCCATCTGACATTTTCCAATCAGCAGGTGGCACTGTGTAACTCTCACACAACTCAACATCAAAGAGATCATTACAGTAAATGCAGTGAACCTGGACATGATGACATTATCGCAGTGCCTGTAAAATTACCAGGAATAGCAGACAGCTCATTAGCTGACTGATTCTGATTTGCTGAATTTATTCAATTACTTCTTTTCTTTTTATTTCCACTAATTTTTTTCCTGACTGCCTGAAGGTATTTTAGATCAAACTTACATATCCAGTAGAAATACAGGCGCACATTGTGTCCAGATGATGAATATCCAAAGTTTCTTTGGTTTTCACTAACTTTAGATAAAGAAAAGACAAAAACATTAAAGTAAAACTCATGAAAAATTGCTTCAGTCCACATGAACTCTGAGCTTTTAAGTCAAGGATCTCCACTGGAGGGATGAACACAATTTTTTTCATGATGTATTCCCTCATTTGGTGTTTTGATAGTGGTGTTGAAGAACATTGTCTGACATGGAGTTTCAAAACGTGCCATAGATGTTCAGCTTAGTTGAGATCTGGTGACTGTAAAGCCCACAGCATATGAGCTACATCCTTTTCACCATTCAGTGACCCCTTGTGCCCTGTGGATGGTGGCAGACTGCTTCCTTCAGGATAGAAGCATTGATTTAATGATAGGATGAAGGTGATCACTGAGAACAAATTTTGTATTGGTTTGCAATGATGTGACCCTTAGCAACAAAATACAGCAGAAAACTATACCTCCCAGAAAACTTAATTGAAGGGGTTCAAGGGTTCAGTTTTTCTTCTCATTTGTCTCTATTTCAGCTGCAGATGCCCTGAGTTATTCACCAGCTAGGGGTTAAATGGGTTTGTCTGTCTGGTACTTTTGAAATTGGTTCAGCGGAGCTTTTCTCTTTGTGAACAGCTGCCTGCTGTGGCCAAACATGATGTAATGACAGCAGCGAGACAACCAAAACAATAAAGCTGCAGGATGAGAAACAAAACATCGAGCTTAAAGATGCTAAGAAGTCTTCAAAAACATAGATAACTGCGGGCAACACCTTTAACAATACATGTGGATATTATTTATTTTTTTAAGTCAAGTATTCATTAGTGTAGTTTTGAAATAAATGATAAAGATAGTGTACTTTGACACTTAACAATTTAGCAGTTTAAACAAAGCTCTTTTCAGTACTTTAGATTCAGTTCCACCAGTTCTCTGGACATGTCGACTCAAAAACCTCAACCACTTAAATAATGAGCAGGATATAAAAAAAAACATTCAGTCCTGTAATTAGTCATCAAGTGAGAAGAGTAATACAGAAAAATCCAATAAGTTTTTATTGACTTGTTTGGTGAAATGACCATTTGATCTGGTGTAACTGTTTGAGGAATGACACAAATACAAATAAATAAATGAATAAATAAATACAAGTCTCTGCCTCTGTGAAGGTTGTCGGCAGCCTTTGTGGATTGAGACCATCAAAAGGTCACTGGTCTGATTCCCATAGTCCATGAAGGGTTGCCAAGAAAAACAGTAAATAGCACAATGCAGTGTAACTGTAAACTTTAAAGTATAAAGAGACTTTTAAAAAAAATTTAATTTGTTGATTTTGATGAATAATGTGTTTTTATGCGCTTCTGTAATTACTTTAATATAAAGGTTTAAATATATAAATATAAATATTTAAAACAATGTAAACATATCTTAAATAAATTCCAAAATATTATCAGTATATTTTTATTCACAGCTTGATGTTTGCATTCATGTCACTGCACATAAACTAATACATATCCGAAAGCTCTTTCCCCCTTTCAGAAGACATCGTGCATTTAGCTCTTCTCAGCTGAGGACAGTTTCTAATTCTCGGACCTCCGGAGTTTGTCACCCTCCCCTGCATTATAATCCAATCTGATCCAACCTTGGAAGCAGATCAGCAAACACTATTTTGTGAATTTCAATTTCCCTGAATGAGAGATTTTCATTAACTCCAAAAACATGTAAAATGTAAATTCACAGAACCATTTTCAAGATGACAGCCAGAACAGTGAAATGTAAGAGGAACAGTTCGTCAGGGGCTGTACGGGTTAAGTATCCATGTCCGGTACCCTTGTTGCTCATTGGTGATGGAGGCTGGCAGAGAGGGAGTACTGATGGGGTTACAGATAGAACAAGGAGAAGAAGGTGGGTACAGGGCATCCTCCCACTTTAAAACTCGACCTTTAGCTTTGCTGGGGCCATTAACAGTCCTGGCACTTGGCCCGTTGGTGATGTGTGGTTTGGTGTTGGGCATCCTGTAGAGGTAAACGTCATAGTGTGCAACAGGTCCTTTGGAAGGTTTCAGCTTGACGTTCTTGTTGAGGTGGAGCTCCAAATCGATGGTCACCTTACAGTGCAGGAATAGACTGGTTAATAATAAGGGAATGTAGGAATAAAGTAAGAGAGGTATGCACAAAAATATTAACAACTAATTATTCTCCTGTAGAACATGTTTGCAAATTGTGTTTGTTCTCTTTAAAGCAGACTGGATCTATCTGATTTATAGTATTTTATTAGGGATGCATAGTAAATAGTTTTGTCAATTACATGGTAATTTGATAAGAAATCAAAAGTATATGCGATTGCATTGTTTAAACTCGAGTATTTGTTTGAGTTTAAATGATTAAATATTAATAATTAACGTACACATTTAGAAACAGGATCTCGTGGTAAGTTAATAATCAAATACCTGAGATAATTTCAGTTTTAATGATGCACAGCTGAAAATTAAGAAAATACATTTGCAGTTGGATACAACTTCCACGGTTCAGTTCTCAGTTGGGGAACATTATTTGCATCTCACAGACTCCACTTTTCCACCCGTGTTTCCAGTTTCTCCAAATCTATAAAGTCATGAAATAAAATACAAATTGCAATTCAAAAAGTAACTTTGAGCCTTTTAGGATTCACACCTTTCAGGCTTAATGTTTGCTTTGTTCCATCAATTTTTCTACCTATGTAGTTTACAGGTGTAATGGGACAACGCCACCAAAACTCCTGTCAGCAGTTTTGAGTGAGTAAATAACGCAAAACTGCAGGTAGACACATCCGCTGCTTACACTAAAAGGGGATTAGACGAGCCACAATGGAAACCTCACAATCATGTCCTGCTTGGAGCTGTTTGGCTGTAGCTAAAGCTAATCTAAGAGTGACAAAAATACATCATCTGGGAAATATGAATGTCCACAACAAATTCTGTGCCAACCCAGCAGACAACATTTCACCAGGTAAGTGTGAACTTACTTTGAGGCAGATTGATGAGATCATCAAACACATCTTGATAACAGAAGATAAGTTGAATAAATACACAATGGAGTTTTATATTATGATTTAAACACACACTCTCTCTCTCTCTCTCTCTCTCTCTCACACACACACACACACACACACACACACACACACACACACACAATTGAGGGAAAAGACAGATCCCACACAAAACACACAAAGCCCGACCACAACAACACATGAATAGGCTAAGACTTTATTTAGTCAGGGGGCCTCGTCTTCATCATCATCAGACTGCACAGTCTCTCTTAAAGGAAACATTTGGGTCACATCACTCTTAGCTTTGTAAAAGTCACTGTTGCACTGCACTACCCAGCTGTCAACTGTTTCACTCACTCACTCACTCACATGTAGGAACAGGGGGTGGGTTACTCTGGTTCGGACTGGTAATGTATCACCACATTTCCATTATAAAAGGCCAGAGGGTCCTGTTCTGATCAACAGCATTCCTCAGAGCCTCATTAGTAAACTAGACGGTGCCAGAATGATTCATTTAGAGATCGGGGGTCGGTCGGTAAGACATGCTCTCTTACTCCCCCTCTTGCTTTCTGTCTTGTTTCTTTTGATTTCTGTCCTGCTTTTAATGCGGCTTTGTAAGGCACGCTGTACACTTGTGTATGCACGCATGTAAATTTCAATTGAGACCACTGGGGCAGATATCTGGTTGCTTCTACATGTGTGTCACTATATCTGTGTTTCGGTGTGAAAGTGTGTGCACATCATGTTAATTTTAGCATTTCTGCGCACACATACGTGCATGATTGTGTGTGTGTGTGTTTGAGTGTGAATGCCTCCTTCGTGCACCCTACTATTTGTGTGCCTGCATCAGCCAATCACAACGGCCACTTCATGATCCTAGCACCATCATTCCACCGTGTTGTCAGCCAATCGCAGCCTGCTGATGAATCCCAAGTCCCAGCAGGTTTGACTGAGAACAGAAGAGAAAAAAAATCTTCACATGCCTTCAACATGTTTCAACTGTTTTTTCTAGTTCCTTTTTTGTTGCCCCCATTTTACTGCTTGTACCCTCCATACATACTTTACACCTCTGATAGAGGATTTTCCCCATAATATCAAGCTACAAAGAGCATTTGTTTTCCATTCTAGATAAAATGAAAGTGACTCGCTGCATTAATTCAAATGCTGTGTATTTTTGATGTTCTTGTCACTTTAAAAATGCACTCTTCTTATTAGAGGAACTTCTTTATAGCATTTCAGAGAGAATGAAAGTCTTTTTCAATTAAAAAAAAAAGAAAAAAAGATGCTGATGATGTTATAGATTATGCCAAGGGACTTGAGACCCTTCCTGATTAAAAAAAGTGGGTCATAAGATTTTAAATAATCCGTCCATCCTCTTATCTAATTCACGGTTGTGAGGAAGCTGAGCCTATCCCAGCTATCAAACAGTGAACCGTGGATAGGTCAACAGTTTGTTGCAGGGCTAACATAGAAAGACAAATAACCATTCACACTTATGGACATTTTAAAATCACCAATTAAGGAGTAATTTTAAATGATGTGTAGGGCTATTTTGTTGTCTAATCGTGTATAGTTTACCCTTCTGTGCTGATTTGTGCTCGATAAATGAAATGAAGAGTCACAAACAGATTTGAGTAAGAAAAAGGAAGAAAACCTAGTGTAAAAATGTATTAAGCATGCATTTTTTCTAATAGCGACTCCTCTGGTTTTGTAGAAATTAATGTGAGAAAGATCCAAGTGCCCACTATGGTCTCAGTAAACACTTTCCTGATGAGTTTACTGTCTCAATCCTTAGTTTTGAGTCTTAATGTTGATTTTGCGGATTATTCACAAGTAACATAGACAAGTATCTATGTTACTCGTGATATGTGGTACGATTTTGGGGGTTTTATTGAAACATCCCTGAGAGTCTGAAGAGTCCTCAGTTTCTCACTCTGATCCACTCTTTGCTTGAGATATCTTATATCATAAAACCAAAACCAAAGTCATACGTTTTGAATCAACGCTACAAAACAGGAATTTACTAACTTTGGTTAACTAAGGGTCATCGCCGGCCCTCACAAGGCAGCAGCAGGGTACTGCCTAGACAGGTTTCCGGTCCATCACGGGACAGAAAGAGAGACAACCACATTCTCAGATTTACACCTACTCACAAGTTCGAATCACCAGTTAACCTGACATGCAAGTCTTTGATTTTTAAAAAAAAAATTTTTTCTTTTCCATTTCTCTTGATAGACACTATAAACTAAAATTTGATGAGAGTCATGATGAGGACATTACAAAGTACAGTGGGTATTTCAGCTGTAAGTGGTAGCTGGACAGCTGTGTTGGAGAGGATTAGGTTTGTCTGAAGAGATTGCAGGGTGCAACATTGAACCTAAAGTGGAGTTAAGAGCACTTTTAATGCTCTGATATTCTACAGTCTATTTCTAGATGAGCATGAAGCTGCATAAGAGTCGCTTAATCTGCCTCATCCATCCGTGTGTGTGTGTGTGTGTGCCTGCGGGTGAAGGCAGAGAAGGCCGGAGGTCACTGCATTTGGATCTCGTCTGCTCAAACTGTAGCCTCAGTGTGGGTTTCCATGGCAACGACGCCCTCTGTCTGAAGATGCACAAAATCGCTGCCAGCAGCAGATAAGTGAGAGTGAAGAACAGAAGGAGAGGAAAGAGAAGGGTGCACGTATAATGGTGAAAGGGTTAGTGCACATGGAAAACACACATCCTCATGCAGGGCTAATATCTGCTTTAACTCAACAGGTTTCTGTCTTTTCTCAGAGGGATCAAGGGGCAGACTGTTAGCATCCATGTTTCTGGTTAAAATCAGTCTCACAAAAATCTTCCAAGCTCTCATTATCATCCCACATACAGTGAAGCTTTGTGGAATACTTTGCGGCTCTGACCCTTGCCCTTGTTATCTAATTCCCTTGAACAACACAAACAAACAGCCGCTACAAACACGGCCTTATGTATTACATAAGGGTACGGCTGGGAAAACATTCATTATTTTATAATACTGCTTCCTGATTTTGCAATAAATCTGCATGTGCTTCTATTCAGCAATAATCAGGGTTATCTGGACTGTAGGTGTTTTATTTAATAGGGCTTTCATTTTTTTTTTTTTTTGGTACACAGCTTTACTGTTTTCCATGTTTAGTGATATGTCTGACATTCCTAATACTTTTTTTTTGGATCATTGGATCATCTTCAAAAGGTTACTCACTGAAATGATTTGCTAATCCCTTATAATTGTGTACTACAGTCATTAACTGTGAGGAGGAGGGTAGCACTGACAGGATAAGAAGAACTTAAGTTAAATTATATACTTGAATTATTTGACTTAAGAAAACCACGCTCACACTAAAGTTGTTTTTATCCCTTCTCTGGTATTGAAATGGTTTAGCCCCTCAGCGCAAATCTAGTAGGCCAAAAGAAACAACACCAGACCATGAATGCTGCTCTGGAAAACCAACATCAACTAGTTCTGCATCTTGTCCAAATTCAGGTCAAGACGTGGTCCACAGTTGGTGAAGTTCTCAGCATTTACTGGCTCAGGTCTACAAATTTAAAACCTAATGAAATCATGGAACCAGAGCTGCCTCAATAGAACACACCCAAGTGCAATGACACTATGCTTAAATAGTCCCCATAGAGACAGCGTTGTGTAAACTGCTACAGCTACATGTGGATTATCCTCCTATTACACGCAGTAATGCGTTCTCAAATGTATCTACTTTAATCTTACCACAAAAAACACAGATTTAAAGGTAAAGTGGACAAATATCCGTAACTGAATACTGCCTGAAAGGAAAAGATGCCACAGCCATGAGTAGGCATCACAAAGATGAAGACAAAAATAAATAAAATCATGAGAAAGAAAGAGATATTTAGCAGCTTCTTTTTTGGATTATCCCTTTTAACTGCATTTTAGTCGCCATTAACTGAAGAACCATGCCTCATAAATAAGGTTCAGTCTGTCACAGTGTTACTCTCAGAGGGATGACGGCACCTCCCCCACCCTCCCTCGCTCGGTAATGTAATGCCCACTTGTTGCCATGGAGTCCAATGGTACTTTTGCCTTCACATGCTTCAATTCAGAGGACCCTCCTTTAGTTTGTGTGCGTGTGTGTGTGTTTGAGCATGTGCAGTCATGTGCTACTGCATGTGCCAGCTTCCACAAGTGTGTATGATAGGCTGGCAGGAATAAAGAGAGTGATAATCACTGTTGCTGCTGTTTTTGTAGCTCACCGACTGCTGTTTCCTATTCTGTGCTTTTAAAAAGTCTTTTCATGTACTTTTCAGGGGCTGAAATGCTCTCTTACCCCCCGATCTATTTATCTGAAGAAAGAGAAGTGCATCCAAACCTTCCCCCACTCTCCACACAGCAGCACCCATCCAGCCTGGGAGGGATCCACCACAATACTGCTGTTTAACCTGTCTTTTTCTTCATGATGCAAAGAAGAAACCTGACAAAAGGCTGCAGGCACTCCAGCCTCATCTGAGACCCATTCAGGGTCTTTTACAGCTCTTGGTAAATGTGTGTTTCGTTGTTACTGTACTTTTATCATTGTGGAAATTACTTCACAAAAGTCACAAAAAACTGTTAAGATGCAACTCATAGAAAAAACGAATGATTTATAAATTTTCTCAGAAGTAAAATATCAACATTTTGAAAGTTTAAACCCTCAGAACAAGAAAAACAAAGGAAGCTGTCACCTAAAATGATGTCACACTTACCTTGACTGATTTTATTGATTTTGTTGAAACTAAGCTTAAGACCTGACCAGAATGTACCTTGAAACACACAATACCTGATTTTGTTTAATCATTTGCGATCAAAAAGTTCTGTGGCTCCACCCATAAAAAGACCCTTCAAGGTCCTCTTCTTATGCACCTCTGAACAGCTTTTAGCACTAATGCTGATTTGACATTGCAGCAACCTTTGAATTTAATTTAGAAGAATAGGATGAAGTCACAGGGAACAAGTGTTTCCTAATAGTTTGTGTGACCAGTGGCAATTGTTTTGGTTTGGCCAAAAAAAAGTGAGCCTAGTTCAGGTTGTTTGTGCTGACTCTGAGGGATGAATTAAGGGTGTGCAACAACTGGTGAGAATAAAGAGGGCTTGCTCCTGATGTACCACCTTTAGGTGTGGACACTGCAGGATCATGAAGATCATGTCAGTCTGACACACAATGTTTACTCTCTGCACACGTAAAATTGCAGATATTCTCACCATTTGCAATTGACTAAGACTTAGAGGAAGCAGTCGTCACATAGCAGGAGTGCTGAAAGTGGCACATGCTCACATAATGAGAAATTTTAAATGATGCATGTTGTCTTATATGGGTGGACTGGAGGTGTAATGGCCTGTAATGAACGCAGCCTTGGGTAACCCAGTGGTTCTTGGAACCACATTGTGAAGCCAGTGCCATTTTCATGTTTTGAAACCAGATGTGATGAGCAAGGGGTGGACGGTGTTTGCTAATATGTTAGTGACATCTATAGACCGATGCTCTGCATATGTACATATGCAAGTGTACCTGTGAATATGTGGGGGCATCTGAAAAAAATACAAGATTTACTAAAGTAGAGCTGAAACATTGGAATTGTGTGTAAACATTCAGGGATTAATTTTAAGAACTGTGTCTGAAAAATAAAAAATAAAAATATTTTGTCAACCAGAAGCTATTGTAATAATTTCCTTTGTATTGCACTGTTCTTCAAATGTAGCTTTTTTGTCTATAGCAGATTTTACGGTAAATGGGAATGCAGCAGATGTGGGGGGTTTTCATCCCGAAGTGTTATTTATTCACCAGTGTGAGCATGTCTGCATGGTGTGTGTGTCCAGCTGGAAACAGGGAAGCGTCTCTGGAGGCAGGAAACATGCAAAAGCAGCAGACTAGTTCCTGGTGTTTGTTGTCATGATTTATGTGCTGTGAGGGCAATTTTTGTAACAGTAGACCAACTGTCACCTCTGGAGATGGAAAATGCCAGTAACATCGTCAAATCTCTGATGTTTTATTTTCATCCATCTATCTTTGTTATAAAAAATAAGCAATTTCTGTTTTAAATGTGTTCGTGACTTTCTGTCAAGGTCAAAATCTTACATGTTGAAAGTTCCAACATCGTCAAAAAACACAATTTATTTAAATTTTATCAACCCGCATGGACCAATTAAATACCTATCCACCCTTTTCCTCCAACTCTCATAGCATCTACAACTCTACTTTTATTTATAATATATTCATTTGGAATATTCTATCGGAAACGTGATCTTAAACTAGATTACACACATCATACATCAGGATTGACTCGTGTGTATAGTCCTAGAATTTATCATTCAAATCCCGGTGTTTTGTTCCCACCCCAACTTCCAGGAAATCCTAACAGGTGGAGCTGTGATTTCTTGTGAAATATTTGTCAGCATCTAACAGCCACTTAGTCTTATATGTGATACTAAATATCAATATTAGACATAATCTATGCTTTTGGAAAATAACTATTAATTGTAGAGAAGCGGATCAGACTCCTCAACCTGACTGCGTAACCAAGGAAGTACATTTATGACAAGGACTGAAGAAGCTGCGTTCAAAGCCATGCACAGAGCGTTGGAATTCAGGGGAAAGAAAAGGGGGAGGCGACACTGAGGTAAAACACAGGACCCAAAGAGGTCATGTTAAAAAGGTTTATTTCAACAACTGTCTGAATCTTGTTTGTTTATTCTCTGTTCGAAATCCCAAAAAAGTACAAAAAAACAAAACAAAAAAACAAGTACATCAAAGGATTAGAAATCACATCAATGAAAACCAAGACACATTGTGTTGCTTCTTTTAAATCAATCCAAGCATTTTTTCTCCAATATTTATACATACTCACTGGATTAGTCAGACAAACATCAAAACCTCTCAGTAGCTTTATCTTAACTTTTTTTTTTTTACATTGACGTTTTACGTACGTTTTAAACTTCTGTATGATTTCTTTCTTTTTACAAAATACACCAATGCAGGCAGGGGGAGGGTGTGTCTATGCGTGTGTGTGTATACATATAAGTGTGGCCATGTCGTCATTTTTTCACAGTGGGTGTATGCTTCTTATGTGTGTGTGTGTGTGTGTGTGTGTGTGTGTGTGTGTGTGTGTGTGTGTGTGTGTGCAGGTAAGAAAGATAAGGGACAGTAGAGTGACAGCAACAAGGGGGCAACAAGGGGCTGCGAAACAGGGGTGTGGCTGGATGTAAGGGGGTGTTGCAGGGCGGCGGCAGGGTGCAATTGGTGGGGGTGGGGTTACTTTCACCTGGGGCAGTGACGGCGGCGATGGTCGTGTATGATTTTTGCGGCGAATTGCGGCCGCTTTGTGGCAGTGTTGCCTTGTTGGAAACGGGTACAGACTGTTTTGGTTGGCTGGTATATTGGCTGGCTGGCAGGCTGGCTGATTGGTTGGTTGGTTGGACCACTTAGGTGCACACGGCAGCGGATGGACAGCGAGCAGGGAGGGGTTTGCGGGCACCCATTGCCGGCGCACCTTGTCGTTTTTCGATGTTGTATTGGCAGGTTGCTGGGGTTGTTTTGTTTCACATCATGTTGTTCTGCAGTGAGTTTACCTCCGAGGAGTTCTCCTCGCCCAGGACCTTGTGGTTCTCGTGTTTGGGGGTCAGAGAATTGTGGATGTTGAGGGAGTCATCCTCCTTGGGCGGGGCCTTCACCGGGTCCTCCAGCTTGTTCTGGGAATTAGGATCATCCTACCCAAGAAGGGGTGGAGGAGGAGGAGTGGGGGAATAAATTACAGTTAGAACCAAAGAAATCAATCAGCCATCAATCTGATTTTTAGTTACAACTTTGAAACCCTGCTTATTTGTCGAAAACTGCTTTTGAGTTCATTTAAACCTTCTGCAAGCCACCAAAAGTGGACTTCCTTTACCACGAGGATTCTTCAGCAAACAGATTACCAACCGTTCCACATTAAGTAATTCTATATTAACAATTTATGCCCAATGCCAACATTCAGTGCCAGTTTAGGAAATATTTTGTGCTTTATGTACCAAGGTAAGGAAAGGATGTGGCCACATCCAGCCACTATTCAGTAGTTTACATTATCAAAACCCAAATTTTCCATAATGCTGACCAAGCATTTTTCAAGAGTTTTTCAGTGAGACACACTCACCATCATGTATTTTTCAGAAAAATGAATTCATGATCCACCCCAAGCACACAGATTCTGAGACGTCAGCACTGGCACTAAACCTAATCATTTATTTTACCGAATCATCTAACACTAACATTCCTATTCTGCTTATAGACTTAAAGAAAACAAAAATGGGCTTTGGCTCAACACATTTTTGATAAGTTTTACTTTGTTTTTAATCTCATGCATGGAAACAAATTGTCATGTTCTACTGTTTTGGTTTAAAGTACAAAACTGCTGTGTTTACCTTTTTCTATTGCTTTTAAGTTTGGATCTAATAATTTTTCAGTCATTAAAATGATATGATCACTACTGCATCAATAATACATAAAAGTAAGGATAGTTATTGATTTTTTATTGATTTATTTATTTTTTGTCTGCACTTAATAGTTAACTGTTAACTGACATTTATCAGTGCAGAGTTTTGAAAAGAAGCACACAGGTGTGAGAGGTGAAATAAGGATATACTCAAAACAGCAAATAATTTCAAGTTTTCACAAGTGTAGAAGGCCAAATGGCCTTTCTTGTGTGTAGAGCATGGGAAGCTGACAGATGCTTTGTGCATATATCAATGTACGTGTGAATGTGTGTGGGGGGGGTTCTATTGTGCCAGATCGGCACCCTGAATGGAGCAAAAAGTTCTCCTGTTTTTATGTATGTGTGGTAGCTCTGTTTGACCGTGTATAAGCGTTTAAGGTTTAATATGTATTTTATCCATTTTTAAAAATAAAATGCAAGTGAACTGCTCAATATGGGCATTCATTCATTTTGCTTTAATTTCGTGCACTGAAACTGAATCTTACAGCTAAATCTTGTGTCATCTTGAGTGAGTCAGTACTTCTTACTTCTTAGCAGACATTTGGCATGACCCAAAAAGAACAGAATTGTGAAATAATGATGGCTGAATTCGATTTACCTGCCACAGGTTACTGAAAACATAAAGCGACCAATTGTTAAGGTTTAAGTCACAAGAACTGTTTTCCCTCTTGTGTGAGGAAAACCTATCTGCCAAGAAACCAACATAAGTTTTGCTGTGATGAGTATATATTCAAGCAGGTTTTGGGACCAGTCACAAAGAAACCAGTCCTTGACACTCTGGCAATCACCAGTTACTAGGGAAAACTGTGTATTTCCCGACTGCTGAATGGTTGCTGGCAGTCGCTGGGAAATCGGTCGCAACAGCGTAAGTTACGCAGGTCTAAAGACAAGTCAGGGACTCCCTGGCAACAACAGGTTGCTAGAGAAAAATGCATTATCCTTGTTAGTTGACAAGTAGTTGCTGACAGTGAAATTGGTCATAAAGAGATATACAGTGCTGCACCAACAGCCTCCTTGTTATTTCCTTGGTTGCTAGCATAGTTAGCCCTAGTTTGCAGGTAAGATGTCATAAAGATGTCTGCAAACCTTCATCAACTACTTGCAGAGCCGTAATGAAACTTGAGAAAGTGCAACACAGAAAACAGAGAAAGTTGTTTTTTAAAGTTGCAGCCAACTTTTGAAACATGTTGGTGCAAATTAATCAAAGCAACTGTAAGGAGGTTTTTGATCCAGCACGCTATTTGTGACCAATTTCACCTATTGACAGTCAGCAACCTCCAGCAACCAGTCGCCAACTGGAGAACACATTTTTCCCTCGCAGCCTCTGAATACCAGGTGTTGCCACGCTTCAGTCACACCGGCTCTTCTCTAGGCCTGTGTGGCTGAGGACTTAAAAGGTCAGCTAGATTTGAAAATCGCAATAATATGGTGGGCATGATAATTCTTTACTTTAACCCCTACAATTTGGCATTCATAAGCAAAATAGAACATTTATAGCATTTAGTATACAGTGACTATATAATATTTAGTCACTAGTTTAAAAGACGCTCGAATGCTATCATAATGTAAGCATGTAATAAAAAGGTTGTAATTTCTAGTATTTGTGAAAATCCTTATAACTAAAAGTTTTATATTGGAAAGACTTACAGTTAACAAATACAATAATCTATGATAATCGGTTTACACCCAACTTCATTAGAGTGTGTTATAAACAAGTGATTACAGAAAAGTGCTGGCGACTTGGTGTGACTTTGGATTTGTATTAAAACCTTTAAAATCTGCAAAAAACACATGTATAATCCTTTAAAAGCTGTCAGAACGGTGCAAAATACCATCAGGAAAAATAGAAGGTATTGAAAGCAAAAATAATTTTAATAGCAGCCGTTTCAGTGGTTTAAAGGCTCCGCTGTTTATCATGCTTGGCTGGTATGTTGTGTTTGGTTGAGGAGACACTGAGGTGAGCTGCATGAGTGACACCATCCACGCGCCCTCCTTACCCCTTCAGGCAACCCAGGAAGCACATGCACATCCACATGCAAAACCCTTACAATACACCCCATGGACAGTGATGACCGCTCATGCAGCGCACCCAACGTCCTCCTGCTTCAACTCCACCATGATCATTTTGTGTCCCAAAACACAAGAAAATGAACAAAAGTAAACTGTCCACCCTGTTTGATTATCTGTGGGTACCACCGTCATACATACCCACCGGGAGAAAAAAACTGATGTGTTTTAGAGGTTTCAGTTTAATTCATCTGAATTTAATTAAGGTCAGAGGGGAAAAATTGATTGCAGAGTCTATTTTAGCTCAGTTTTCCAGCCTCTTAGCTCCCATTAATTTTGCATGGCATCATCGACCCTGCTGAGCTGAGGCATCCTGGGGCGTCAGCCGGAGCCTCTCTGTCACACTCTGTCACAACCGCAAGGGCGCACCCATACAGGCAACCACAAACAGAGTACGTCGAGATAGACACATTCATTCAAACACGTGCGCACGCACACATCAAATTCCAGACCCTGGGGCCTGTGTCATTCACAAACACCCCCTAATTGAACGTTTGTGTTTAAATTCAATGGCACTTTTTAGAAAGGAAGAGCAGTGAGAGCATTTACCCGATGGCTGCTGGCCTAGATAGTAACTTCAGGCAAGACGTGTGGATACGTCACTTCCATGGTTACGGGATAGGGGCCCTCTTTCCTCCCGTCAGCGTGAAACTGTAAAATGTTTTTTTGTTGGATTTCAATGTTTTAGTGCATGGGTGGAGAGGGGTGTGGGCATTGAGTGGGCAGCAGTCACAGAGTCATCAGGACTTTTGAGTGGGTTTCATTTTGGGAGAGTGGGAACAGAGAAAAACAGGGCTCTGATGATGATGATGATGATGATGATGATAGAGGCACATGGACGGTTCCTGACGTCCTTCTCTCGTGTACTGGATTCCAATTTAGTTTAATGGTCCTGCAAATTGCATGAAAGCTTTGGGAAATAAATGAATATTGCTCTTAAGATTCATTTGGAATCACTGTAATTTTAATATAATAAAACTTAGAGAAGTCTCTGTGATCTTTTTTGCTGTTGTTGCTAAATTAGGTGGTGACATCCTTGTAGTAGTTAGGATGAATTTCACTTAATGAATGTTTATGGTTTTTTAATGTATTTGCGTTGGTTCCCGTTGAATATGTTGGGTTTGTTGTGTTTCTTCTTTGCTTTGGTATTTCTTATTTCTCTGCGTTTGTGTTCCTCTGTCTCCGTCATAATGTTTAGTGTCAGTCTTCATGTCTCGGTGTTAGTTTTCTGTCTTTCAGTTATTTCCTGTTTTACTTAGCTTTCTCTCACATATTTTTTTGTTTTTGTTCCTTTCCCTCCTTTCAGATTGTTATAAGTTTCAGCCTGTGCCAAATCTTCAATGCCCCTCATGTATATGTCTAAAAAGCCTCCCTATGTCTCCTCCATGTGTTTCACTAGTCCTTGTGTTTCTATTTTTGGACTCCTATTTTGGTTTCACATTTTAACTTTGTGTTTCTGGGTTTACATCACCATTAAGAGTCCTGCATTTGGGTCCTCTCTCCACCCCTACCTAACCTGATATAAATACTTTTTGGTCATTATTAAATGATAATCCTAAGCTTCTCCACACTTGCGTGACCTTTCTCGGCAGCTTATACTATTGCTAAACTGCTATTTATGGTTGCCAAAGTCAGAAATGTTCAAATAATAAACATAGAGGTTTTTTGTTAAGTAAAAGAGTAAATATGTTTTGGATCTTGTCAGAGACCTGAATTTAAGAATTTAGTGTTTTAGCTACAAAACATTTTGATGGTGTTGTATTTATGTATCAATATTTTCTTCAGCTTTTTCTCTGCAGCTAATTAACAGTGTTTTAGAGTCAATACACCTTTGTGTATTTTAGCATTAGTATTATGCATGAACACACATCATATTAAAATATTTGTACTGGAATGCGTGTGTGCCTGCCAATATTTGCCTGCTTGTATTAAAAGGCATGCCACCACGCATGTGTATACATAGTTGTTTGAGTTTACTGACTGATGTTTGCCTCTGAGTGGATATGTGTCTATATAAGGACTCTGTGCAGAGTTGGGGGGAGGCACAGGGTGAGGCAGGCAGTCGGGACACTGTACAATGCGGCTGTGACTGTGTGACTAATCCAAAAAGGAATAGCATGGCAAGCATCACTCCAACATCCTGACTTGGATCTGAACATGGAGTATTTTGAGTTTTAATCATATGCTACATTGTATGCATTTTATCAATTCAATTCAATTTCATTTACATAGTGCCAAATCACAACAACAGTCGCCTAAGGGTGCTTCATATTGTAAGGTAAAGATCCTGCAATAATACAGAGAACCCCCAACAATGAGATGACTCCCTATGAGCAAGCACTTGGTGACAGTGGGAAGGAAAAAACACCCTTTTAACAGGAAGAAACCTGCAGGAGCAGGCTCTGGGAGGGGCAAACATCATATAGTCCTATGTCTTTTAAAGGCCTATGCTGAACTGGTGTGAATTCCCCTATCGAAACAAGTCACTGAATATGAAGTTGGGTCTCACCAACAAATAACTATTAGTAGAATAAATAATAAATGAACAATTTCTTTGGGTTTTATTACTGCAAATGGTTAAAAAGTCTCCTCAAGTACCCATATGCACACTCACACTTACCTTTTTATTATTTATTTATTTAAATGATTTTAAAACTGCATCATTTCGCGAAAAATTTGGACAGTCACATGAACTATAGCAACAACAGTTCATGGCTGTCACAATGACCTACAGAGAAGTCAAATTTAAAGTCAGAAGTTTTCAACTATCGACTTTATTATCAAGATCAAAGATTAATTGCAGAATTTGTTATTTTAAGACCATATGGATCATACTCTGCACAAAGGACCATAAGAATGAAATCATTTTTTAAGAGATTATTTAGTATTTTTTTTTCATTCAGATTTACACAGCAAACCTGCAGCCTTTGCACTTCAGGTTAATTCTGTTATGATAAGTCAGTCTAAGAGCCAATTCAGTCAATGGAAATGAAATCCTCTTAGAAATTACAGCCAGCTCTGCCTGGTCAACTCATTTTCTGTGTGGAATTTATTTAGTATTGACAGAAAACAATTTCATTTCAGGGTTTGCTGCAGAGAAAACTGTGTGGCTAGACTCTGTTGAATTGCTGTGAAGGGAAGATTAGGGACAAGTGGGTTCAATCTACCACGGTGAATGAAACACAAAGCGTTCTATTACTGCCGGGTAACTTTGAGTGTTTTTTGTGTTATTGTGCAGAAATGGCATTGTGTGAGGGGGTTCAATTTCTCTGTAAATTCGTCTTTTTCTGAATGGTATTTCTTCTTCCATTAAAGCCTCAGTATGTGTGCCTGTGTGTGTTATGGAGGTGGTACAGCAGCCGTCTGGACATGTGACAAGGACCTCACAAGGTCAGCAGCTCCTTGTGGCAGCAGCGATGCAGTTTTTATGCCTTTGTTAGACTGGGTTTGGATTTTTTTAACTTCTAGCCGTTGGATCTTTACTCTATCGCTGGAGGAACTTAACTTCACTATACTTATGTTCTTTTGGCTGTTGGTTGCATTGTGTTAACTGATCTTGTTTTATTTATGTTATGATTTTTTTTCTTTTTCCAGAGCAATGTTCTTTACTGGTTTCCATAGATTTTCAATTCAATTCTAATTTCACAGTACTCACTCTTTTATCGATAGGTGATAAACAGACCTAGAGGGAATTAGCTATCCTAGAAAACTCTGGGTAAACCATGAGCTCCAGGAATCACCTAATGGTAAATAATTAAATTATATCAGATCACTTAAAGCATCTGCAATCATTTTTTTGGTCATTTGTAGATAGAAAAAACAGAAAAAAACGTAACCAATTTAAAGGCTATGTGTTACAAAAAATGCTTATAAAGGGTTAAAGCGCTACTTTAGTATCTCACTTTCATAAAATTTCATGTGACAGTTTAAAAAAAGAATAGTCAGATTAAAGCAGGCATGTCTGACAGATTCTCTTTTTTTCTGCCTTAAAAACTGAAAATAAATGAAACTTTGCATTCAAAGAAGACAGTACTCTGTTTTCGCAAGCTAGCTATTTTTTCCCCAAAATCTTCATTTAGAATATTAGTGTAGAGCCCCTCAAATTCAAAATTTAAATATGTAATATTTATGTAATATTAGATATAATATATATATCTAAATGTGCCTTACACGCGCAGGGCCTTTACTAGTTAGTGTGACCCTCGAGTGCAGGCTCAGCGTGGATAAATGGGAGGTTTGCATCAGGAAGAGCATCTGGTGTAAAATCTAACCGTCACTGTGGTGACCTCTTGGGAAATAAGGGAGCAGCCAAAAGTAATTACCTACACAAGTCAAACTTAAATGCTATTTCTTTTTTGCCCTTAAAAAAACCCTCAGTTTAATGCTACCAAATATGTTATGTTTTGCATCCTTTTGGCTAACACATACTAACACTATTTAAAAAAAACAAACCAAAAAACCAAAATAAACACCTGAAGTCCATGAAGGCTGGACAAATAAGGGTATTATATAAAGCCATACTTTTAATCCTTATGAATATTAAATGGAGCCCAAAGTTTACCAAATGTAAATTTGTCAGGTAAAAACTAAATATTTGCTGTCTTTGTTAATTTTAGTTGTAAGTGTAAATCCTGTTCTAACATAGCATGTTTATCTGACTTTACTATCCCTTTTTATTTTGGCTTCTATTGATTTTGTGGGTGGCAAAGGCTCAGATTGATTCACTGATAGTTGAAAAGGGTGATTGACAGGGCCACAGTAACAATGAAAGAGCTGTTTGGGAAGGCGGAAGAGGGGATCGGGACTATCTAACATTTGGGATTCGATCTTACCTCACAGTCGGACTCCTCTTTGGTCTTACACTCCCAGGTGTATCTGCTCATGGTTTTCTGAGGGGAGGGGGATGGGGCAAAGGGTTATACTCCTCAAAAACCATACAAGGCATCCTCAGAAAGACAGATAAGGATGGACAGAGAAAGAAGGAGGGTGAAGCGGAAAGAAAGAAAGAGAAGTAGTGAGAGGCACGGCAGATCAGAGGTAATACAGAGAGATTAAGTGGCAAGAGAGACTGAGGGAGAAGAGGGGGGCAGACAGGAAGAGATAGAGACAGATAAAACAGAGAGAGAGATGGAGCACTGGAGACAGAGACCAATAGTAGGAGTAACTAGACTTCCTCTCGGATGTCAGCTGATATTCCCAGCTGGCTACAGATGCTGACTCTGGTGTTGCCTGGTTGTAACTCTGTATCACCACAGTACGTACAGTTATGGATATTTCTGTTCAGGTCTCAGCCTTCATAGCACAGACACTGCGCTGTTAGTTTGGAAGGGAATTGAGGGTATTTGCTTTATTAGAGGATTATTTGGGGTTTATTTGGGGAAAACTGGTGAGTTGGTGTGGTTTTTGGTTTGGGGAAGTTCATATGGAAAGATCCGTTTTGTATGTGGTTGGAAAACCTGTTGCAAAATTAATCTGGGTTGAATAGTAGTTGGAAACTTTAAAATACTGTAAGATAATACTAGGGAAGGTAATCAGTCACATAAGTCAATGGTAATGGTAAGTCAAAAATCACTTGCAATATTTTTCTTATTTAATTTATTCTGATTTATGTCTTTTACCCTTGGACACCCTCACTCTCAATAGCACTAGTATTTTTATTTATTTATTAAATGTTCATTCAAAACACCGGAAATCTTAATTCAGAATAAAAATAAAAATTAATAGACCTTCAGGATAAATATGTGAAGCCTGACATTGCTGGGTGACCTGTATCGCAACCCAGCCTTGTTACTTAAAGGTATATTCTTGTAAATAAATATTATCCTCCTCACCAAATACTATTTGCACAACAGTCCAAAAGGGATTTTTACATTTCCATGTTTGCTAGCCTGTGGTTTCTTTCTTCACTGTCTTCTCTGGCAAATTCCTGCATTTCTTGGTTCATTTTCACCAGCTAACTATAAATTAGTGAAATATATGACACTGCATCAGAAATATGTACTATACATAATCAACAGAATTTTGTGTAGATCTCACAGTTTAGCTTTAATTGTGTAAGCAGTTTACAAATACTATTCAACCCAATGAATGAGAGGTAATTTGCAGGGTTTGATGGGTTGTCTTGAGTTAGGAAGGAGAGCTAAGAGATGATGTTAGAATACCATGATGGATTTTAACTTTAACTTTTTTTTTTTTTTTTTTTACCGTTTTGAGTTTTTAGATATTTCAGGGTTATAAATGGTAAATGGTATTTAGGTGTGGTTACAATGAATGGGTGTGACAGTTTTCCATTTAAAGAATGCTTGCCTATGCTGTTGCATAAAAGTAATGAGTATTATAAAGTAAAAAAAACAAAACAAAACAAAACAAAAAACCCCGAAAAAACCTACGAAGTTGTTAGAGGGTGGTACCACATTTTTAAAAGGTTTAAAATCTGAAAACAAAACAAACTCTGTGCCAGTTGTAGCACTACAACTACCCATGCTGCTACAACGTTAGTTAGCTCTACAAGCTACCCATGCTTCAGTTAGTGAGGCACCTGTCGAATCTCTGCTGCCTCCTTCAGGCAGCAGCAAGATGTTGCATCTCAGATGTTTATCCTGATAACCCCAACCATGTCCCGCAAATATCCCCTAAAAGCTTACCTGGTTCTGGGAATCCTTTCCCCAATTTCTCCTCCCCCAGAAATCCAGAAAACCCTCCCATTTGCCCGCCCACTTTCAGGATAAACAAGTCAAGCATACATTTTGTTAAAAGTACAGATTTCTTAGCAGCAAAGCAAAGCTGCGGTGGCTGATATGGCCACTGGGTGGCGCATATTAGCGACAGAGCAGGCATGCCGTGACATCCTGATGCAAGAGGTGATCAGAAAGAGATGGGATAGGGAGGGGTCACAGTGGGGAGTTTTTTGTTTTTTTCTTATAGTAATCAGGGCGGTGGCTCAGTTTGCAGCTGCATTATGAAAACAGTCCATAAACATTCAGACTACATGGTTTCAGGAAGAAATTCACTTCTAACCTTGGTGCTGTGATTCAACCACATAGCTGATTATGCTGTGTTTGTTTTTTCCAAAACAAATCAGTGTTTTTTGGACACTACTCAGACAAAATAAATTAGGGAACTGTTTTAGACTTTGCCTAAGATGACAAATTATGGGTTATTTCCAGCCATTCTCACTATTTCGAGTTTTAATTGTACTTGAACTATGCTATGTTGGAAAATAGGATAAATAAGCACTACACCAAGAAACTAAATCAATAAACAGAATCAAACTATAAGCCTTTACAAGAGTTGTGTTGCTGTGGTAACAGGCTGCAAGGGCTGAGTTACTATTCGGGTATTAATTTCTATGATTCATTACAGTCCATAACCTAACAGCAGACATCTAATTCCACAGATTTGTAGCTTACAATTTGTCAGTGATTTTGAGAACAGCATTTGTATGACATGCGGGACCTTTGTGTTGGTTAATGAGAAACTTGTTTCACATTGTAAACACATTGTAGACACGACGATCCACAACGGGGGGGTTTCAAAAAGGCGTATCTTTCAAGTTTCAATAAAAATAGCTTTTCTCCTTGTGTTAAAATGATAATTGCAAATGCAGTGTGCAGATCTACAGTTGCTAAAGGTCCTTGACTCTCTGTGCAGATATTACAAATATAAGTCAGGACATGTCTTCATTGTCATGGGTACTTTTACTATACAGAACAGAATATTGTCACGTTTCATGTTTTAACAGGAACTTAAAATCGTGTTAAATTTGCATTTTTTCTAGAAAATTTCAAAATGAAAGAATTTAGAGATTTATTGCATTTTTCTTGTTCTTCATGGAATTGAAATTTATATATGGGATGAAATTCAACTTGCAGATGACCCAAAATAGCTTCTAATCTTATGTGGGTTTTCATCTTGGTTCATTAAAATAAGAATCTGAGGTATTAGAAAGACATAAAACAAAACAGGAAAACCCGTAGAAAAAAAGAGTATGATTTGTTTGTGATAAACAGGCTTAAATTGAACTTAAATTAATTCATGTGATATTCTGATTAATGGATTAAATTTGTTCTTAGATAAAATCCTATGAATGTGAGGGCAGAAATTATAAGAGTGCATGGATGTCCATTCACTACTATTGGATTTAGATTTCCTGAAAACTCCCACCATTCTTTATTGCACCATGACCACTCCCATTCCCCTCCTTTAGCATTTCACACCTCGGAGTATTGGAGAATACTCATGCCCATGCATTTGGAGGAGAGTCGAGGGCCCGGGCAGGATTTGGGGGAGATGCAGAAAAAGGGGTGAGAGATAGAGGCGAGAACCACGTTACCTGACAGATAATGTTATCATAGTAAGCCAATGCACGGGCATGAGGGACGTTAGGAGGGGTGTCGCACAGTTTCCTTACATTTGGGTGGGAGCCCTCAGCGATGGTGGACAGCGAGAAATTATCATTGTGCTGCTCCGATGAAGGCCGGTACTTACTGCTGGGCATGAGAGGACGGGATGGAGAGGATGATGAGAAAAAAGAAGGAAACAATTAGGAGAGGAAAGATGGAAAAAATAAAGACGTTGAGAAATTCAGAGAAAGAAAGAATAAAATACAGAGCACAGCAGCAAGGTCAAAGATGAAAGTGAAAAGATGTGAATTTGGGAGGACAAAAAAAAGAAGGTTGGAAAAGAGAGAAGATGAGGAAAGAAAGAGTGACAATAAAGAGAGTAACGGTAGGAAAATTGCAGGGCCAGGTTTGGAAATGTAAGTTGGCAATTTGACAATCCAGCAAGTAAAAAAGGAAGAGCAGCAATGATGTGAAAAAGAAATGGGGATTAGGTGACATTTGAGCAAAAGAAGAAGACAAAAGAAGACAAATGGAGAGATGGTAAAACAAAATGGTATCAAAGGAGAAAATACCGAGGTATCAGTGGAGGAAAAAGTGAAGAAAATGACAAATTTAGGGAAAGATTACATTGTTGACGAAAAAGATAGGAGGGGAGAGAAAAAGCAAGAAAGCAGCATTAGTCAGACAGCAAGAATATGACTTCTGCTTGTCAGAAAATATCAGACACAAACATTTTATCTGTGATGCAACGAACTGAGAATAAAAGGATACCTGGTTCAGTCAAGAGGCTTCACCTTGACTCACATTTGACCAGTGATTTTTTAAAACAGGGAAAAATCCAAGCAAGTTAAAAACATACTTTTGTGTAGATTTGCATTTTCTCAACTCAGTTGACACGACTGATGCAACTGATCTGTGTTAATGCCTCCTAAAAACTAGAAAAATAAAAATCTGTTCCACACAAATAAATTTTACACATCCCCTGCCACAATATGAACCCATATTGAGTCTTGGACTCGATATATCTGGTGGTTACAGGTGGAGAAAAGTCTGGATTGTCCACCTACAACATCATTCAAAACCCTGCAACATTAAACCTGCTGTTTTCAATCAGCGGTTTTCAGAAAGAAATTAGAAATACGAGCACTGGTGTAACAATCTTTTATTTAATCAGAAATTATTTGACACTAATGGGGCAAAATTACCTGCTTTCACGCATCACTTCCCTGATCAGAACATGGCTTTCAGCATGGGGAAAAAATCATTATGCTCCTAAAGAAGCAGCTGTATATCAGCTACTTTCGGCTCCCACAGCAGGTAGCTCTGCATGTTTGATTTGGCAGATTATTTACACCCAATGCCCTTCCTGACTCAATCCCAAAGGGATTTGTATCTCCTCCCGGGATGGAACCAGGGATGTGTACGGAATTCCACAAAAATTAAAAATAAAAATACAAACAAACAAACAAAAACACAAACTGCTTTTAAAAAAAAAATAAAAAATTAAAGAGTAAATAAATTGCGGCTAAAATCTAATATTTTGTTGACCCATCCATCCAACCCAACTTCATTTGTGTATAGCTCAGATTTCCTCCTCTCCTCTGATGATGAAGAAACAGGTATTGAAAATTCCTGCAAAGTGTTTCTTTTTTCCATCTTATCCCATAAAGGAACATCTTTTTACTGTATGTTAGGTTACTGGTGCACGCACAATGGTGCACTGAAGACATATGCAGTATGGTTTAAACTACGACGCTTCTGTCATTCACCATCTAATCTGTCTCCTGAAAACGAGGTGTACTGCTGCGAAACAGACACAGATACACTCTGACTTTTCTTTCATCTCAGGAGAGAGGCAGCAAAGAGGAATTCCCTTTCTATTTTCTTCCACTTCAACTTCTTAACTCAAAGAGATGTGTGTCTCAGAGGTCAAAGCAGACAGTAGCTGAGTTTCATAGATTTGTTTCTTTTCAGCTGTCATTTGTCCCACGCACATATTAACCTTTACCCTGAGCTTCTTAACATTTTATATCCCTTTCACATCTATAGTTAAATAAAAGGCTGTGATCTACTTACTACACAGACACACACAAAAACTACTGCTTCTCTGATCCACATTCCTGAGATTTATATTTGATGAACCACAAAACAGGAAAAACAACGTAATGACACGAGAGGGGCAGACACTGAAAAGTGCATCACCAGCTTTGGACCATTCGCTCTGCTCTCTTTCTGCCAATGGCTGTTAAAAATGCTGCACATAAAATTAAAAATATGTATTTACATACTTGGTGCAGAGTTTTGTGCAGATTTACAAATGAAAAACATCGCGATTGGCCATATAGCAGCTACAGGTATCTTGACTCTTTATATTCAATTCAATTCAATTCAATTTTCAATTCAATTTTATTTATATAGCGCCAAATCACAACAACAGTCGCCTCAAGGCGCTTTATTGGTCTACCTGCCTAAACAAGCTTACCTTAATATTTCCTTCATAATAATAAGCCCTATTATATCCCACATGTTTGGTTCATTTATGATTATTGAAATTTGGCAGTGATAAGTACAGGGGGTGATAAATTGGTCACTAAATGAACATACTGGTAAAGCTGGTAATTTATATCAAAGAATTAAATATAATAAATAATAAATCGCAGTATAACATAATAAAAATATGCATATCTAGTCTGAGCAGTTAAATACATAACTTGAATCTATCAGACAGGTAAGGGTAATGAGTATAGTGCTTATGATAACTCAGGCAGATCAAGGTTGAAACAGTCGTTCTGGACTTTGAGATAATATCCAGATTATTTGTCTTGAAGAAGGTCTGGGTGGATGGACGGGTCAATATAACTTCATACTAGTGCTGTCATTTTGATAGAATTTGCCTTATTGTTACTGTTATAGCATCTAAAGATGTTTAATTCTAACAAAGTAGTATTTATTAACTTAAACATAATATTTCCTACAAGTGAAACCAAGTTTTTTGGGGGGTTTTTTGGTCGGGGGCGGATTTTGAATAATAACTATGTAATAATCGATTTAGGATCCTATGTTTAATCTCATTCCAGCATTTGTCATTAGTGACAATGAGCAGCTTCAGTTAGTATAAACAACATTACATGAACAGACTGGTATTCAGCTTGATTCCAGATAGGTAACGCCTATAATTTGATTATTTAAATAGTCAAGAATGAAAAAAGCTCATTACTGTTCAGACAGATGAAATTCCATGAGGAATTTGAAAATGCTTCATAGCACTTCATCAATCTCTTCCTCCTCCCTCCCGTTCTCTCATTTTTTTTTCTGCTCCATCTTGACCAGGATGCTGGGTCTGATCTCGACTGCGGCAGAGAGACACTGCAATTACCCACAGCAGATGGGGGAGTGTGGGAGTCTCATGTATTCATGAGGCTTGTGAGAAGCACACACTCTCTCCTCTGTGTCATGTTGAGATTTTTTCTCTGTATCCGCCCTCTTTTATTCCTCTTTCACTTTCTCTTCCCTGCAACGGTCCCTCCGCCTGTTTCATCCTGCCCTCCTTTCTACTTCTCTAAAATGTCGTCCTTCACCTCCTTTTCTCCTTTATGTTCTCTTGCTTCTTTCTTCTTTCTTGCTTCTCTTCGATTTCTTTTGCCGACCACTTGATGAGGCTCTGTTGTCTCTTTCATGCTGCACCCTACCGCTCACACCCCTCAGGTCGCACAGCTGTATGTAGGTCAACCCCGCCTCCGCCTGTTTCTCCCAGCCTCCCTCGCCTCTGCCTGTTCAGACTGCCCTACTTTCAGCTGGATCCAGAGTACCACTGACATCACCCTTTTCCCCCTTTTTAAAATTTCTGCTCACTAGCATTACAGCTACTACTGACTGCACCACTTTTCCTTCTCACCATCATCCTCATCGTCCATAATCTCCTCTACCATGACTAGCAGGAAGATAACCTTCTCAGTGGAGCTAAAAATAAACACTGTAGCGTGGGATCTGGTGATGAGGAGTCGGTCCTTGGGTTCACATTTGCATCCATGATGCTTCTCATCCACGACGGCTCTGTTGCTAGGGAGATCATCACTAAAACGCCAGGACTGGCAAAGCAATGCCGAAACAACCCCCACCCACTCTTCTTGCATTCAGTCCAGCCCTGCAATCTGTCTGTCCTGTATATCAAAGAATCAGCCTTTTTCACGTTGTGCATTTTTACGTGTGTCCCGTGGTTACAGAACAAGGTCCTTTATTGACTCAATAAATTGTCCTAAAAGATTTACGATTTATTCTGATGAATGTTTTTTGAGGTATTTTTAACATTATACCAGCTTAACGCAGATAACATATAGATAGATAGATAGATAGATAGATAGATAGATAGATAGATAGATAGATAGATAGATAGATAGATAGATAGATAGATAGATAGATAGATGCTCTGTATACAGCTCTTCAAATATCCCAAGTATTACCTTCAGTGGTCAGGTCATTAGATACATGGGAGTAATCTGTGCAATCTAATCGAATCCAGCACACCTCTTCTGCCTTAAAATTTACTTGTAATTCAAATCTATCACTTAGAATGAATAAAGGTTTGAAAAAACATCAGGAAAATCTTGACTATCAAAAAATTATCAAAATCTTGATTATCAAAACAAACCCATTAGTTTGCTGCAGAAATGTATCAGTATCCTTTAATATGTCACTTTTTCCAAAATAAAAGCCCCCAACTACTTTTTTAACAAAAAAAAAACCCCTTATGATTTTTAAAAAGTCACAGTCATTTGTGATATTGTAGCTGACGACACTATATTCAGAAGTGTTTCTAATGTTCTGACCCCAAACTGCATTTTGAAGTATACACAAATGTTTCTCATTTTAAGTCTTATACTGTAATGTTTAATTTTCTTATTTCCTGTGATTAAACCAAAAACTAAACATTTTGATATTCATTACTTTTGGGTCAATAAGCAAAACTATATGTCTAAACTCTTAAAGAGCTCCCTATACACTCTAGTTACATCAATGTAATTAAAGCTGCAGTGCTGAGTAATTACTTCAGTGACTGACTGAAAAAAATGCTAATCGTTCTCCAGGATTTCCAGATTTTATGATTGTAAAATGCTCGGCACATCCCCATGTGCTGTGAGAAACTAAAACAGTTATTTTTTTCCCAAAAAATTTCAAAGCAGTTGAAAAATGAGGCAGGTCAATTAATCATAAAAAATTAGGCTGAAAACATTTTCAAAAATCTGAACCACATGAAACCATTCAACCACAGTGGCGGTGGAGCATCCTTCACATCAAATATGCTTCATGCATCAAAAACACTTGCGATGCTCCAAAACCAGAACAAAACCTTTCCTGCTTTTCCTCTTCGCACTGCCTGCCGCATCTATCTTGTCATCAGTTTTTCAGCCGGCTGCTCGCCATCAGTGCTCCATGCTGCCCCTCCCACCCCTGGCTTCCTCCTGCATTCCTTCAGACTGTCCTCGTCTCTTTGCCTTTTATTTGTTGGCTTTTCCCTTCTCCTACTTCTCTTATCTTCACTTTATTTATTCTGTTAAACTATTCTCTGTCCTAGAAACTGGATTCAGACTAACCTCAATTTTTTGACTCTATAACCAAGCATCTGATTAACCTCAAAGGTGTTAGTCTATGGAAAAAGGTAATGTTATTCATTTATTTCCACTGTTGCCAAAAATTTTGACACGTGTTAAGGAACGATGCAAATTAAATTAAAAAAAATCAGTTGTAATATATATATATATATATATATATATATATATATATATATATGTCTGCTTTTTACATACAAACAACCTTCACAAGCTTAGAACTCCTTTTTAAAAGTACAACATATTAATCACAAATGTGGCTAGAATTTAATAGGTGGCATAACATGACTTACACAGGTACACTCATGTGAAAAAGAATGTTTTCACATGACACTGTGCAGACCCGATTTCCTGTCCAGTACACTCTGTGATTCTAGATCCACCTTAAGCACCAATAAATTGAAATAATCAATCATTGTGTGATTTGTTAGTTTCTCACATTGCTGTAGAGGCATTTTAGTCCACTCTTCTTTATGTTGTTGCTTTAGCTCATTTAGATTTGTTTAATTCACTTTTTCCACCTTTCTGTTGTAGATTTTCAGTTGTGCTTAAGATCATTGTCCTGTTGCATGATCCAGTCTCCGACAAGCTTTAGCTATCAGATGATGTCCCATCTCTACAATACTTTCATATACAGAGGAGGTCGTGATCACTTCAGTGACTGGCTGTAAAGCAAGCCTAAATAACCACCCAGCGAAATATCTCTGGATGTCGTGATTCTGGTTATGCAGTCGCTGTACTGCTGCAGAAAAGCTGCAGTTTCACTCTTTCGTCCTTGAGCCCGGCACTGAATCTCTTTTGCTTCAAATGTTCTGAGTCATTCTTTCTTGAAAACTTTGCTGTGAGATGTGAGAAGTAATTGCTGTAAAAATAATACACGAGCATTTTCTACAACCCTGTCTCTGAGAGAGGAAGGCTCATGCTATTGTTTACTCCACCTGCCTTTCTTTTTTCATGTTTCTAATATTTTCTGTTATTCTGCTACGAGCCTCTGACATTTTACAAATTTTTCACTCTCTGTGATTTCAGCTCCCTTGTGGTCATCTCTTTCATCACTTCCAAAAACTAAATTAAAATATTGAAATGGTGGAACATTTTTAATTAAAATGTAACTTTTACAAAAAATAGAAATTCTTTCTCAAATAAAATCAAGTTTGGGTTTGGGTCCCTCAAATTAATCGGAGATTATTGTTGTAGATCAGTGGTCTCTAAATAGGACGCAGGATCCCTCAAAGGGAGGTGTTTATCATACTCATTGAAATTCTGCTGTTCTTGGTTCTAAGTATTATTTTCAGTCTTTGCCTCCTGTTGATCAACATGTTTCACAGCCAAAGTACTAAAAAACAATCCTGCTGTGGTTACAAACTCTACTTTTCCTCTCTTATTGTACACCTCTGATTTCATCACTTGCTCAGACGTGCTGGTGCAAGGACCTTGCGAGCTCAGACATTTCAAGCAGATCTTTTTAGAATCCTTTTACCAAACTTATTTTCCCCTGTGCTCTCTGTCTGCATCAGCCACTCTCTGTCGTTTCACACAAAACACAAGCCAGGGTGGCACTTTGGCCCAACGGCAGTGCCAGCCAAGAAACTGTTTTCTGGTTGAGTCATTGATGGAGGGAGTAATGTACTGCAGCTGAGACACAGTGACTGTTGAGTAGCTGATAATAAATCTGCTGCATCATATTGCCCAAAGGCCCCAGTTTTTAGTTTTGCTTGATTGATCTTTTAAAGTTCAACAAATGAAGTAACTGAAAGTTGAGTGTGAAGTCTGCAGGATACATGACAGAGGGGGTTTCATTTGTTTATTTCTTCTTCAGAATTTCCCTACTCAGTGGACTTAAACCATCTTTTGTTTTGTTCTCTAGAAGCTCTTGTTTGCATTACCAAAAATATATCTAACACGCAGAGGCTGGTGGTATTGCCAGACAGAGTGAAGGTAGACTAAACAACTAGATACTTTCTTTTTGAGCTGGAAGATCCAGTATTTAATAAAAATGGGAAGATAAACAACTTCCAGTTTTTTTTAAACAAAAGGAAGGTTTTGAGATTTTGGATTATTCGTTATCAGTACTGAAGAGTTAGAAGGGCAAAAATATATATTTTTAAAGTGAACAACAGTACAAGGTGAGCTTTGCATAACGAAGGACTTGGTTGTGTCTGCTTAGCAGCACTTCTAAAGCAAAAAGTGGCTCCAAATGTTACTTTGGCAAAAGCCAAGTCACCCATTCCCAAATATATAATGAAACACTTGTAGAAAAGTATTTATGTGAAACTAAACTAATGAATTACTGCTACTCAGTTAATATTTTTATGTATGATGATCATGGTTTGAATGTTCATTTAAGATGTCCTGCCCTAGATGAAAGAAAATGCATTTGTTTTTGTAGCTGTTTATGATCAGAATTATTTACTGGTTTGTAAGAGACCACTGCGCCTTACCCATTTTGGCCCAAAAATGCTCTCACTGTCTTGTTTACCATACACACATCAGCAGTACTAATCTTTAGATGCTGTTATTTTGAGGCACAAACTGAATAAGGGTAAAAAAAAAAAAAAAAAAAAACTTTTTTCAGACTTTGTCGTCTCCTCACCTGCGCTTACGCAACTTCTTATTCTCCGTCTTGAGCACGTGGAGCTTCTTGGCGAAGCACACGATGATCATGAAGAGCAGCAGGACCACCAGGGCCGAGGCGCCCACGGCCAGACACATCACCTGGAACTCAGTAACCACCGACTCGCAACGGGCACCCTTGTGCCAGATGTAATCCTGGACGTTACATCTGAGGCAGACGAAGAGGTTTCAGAGGACAGGTTGAGAGAGAAATGGAGTCAGGTGGAATTACATATAGAGAGAAAGATGGGGGACAAAGGAAGGAAACAGAGCAGAACAAAAAGATATGACCGAGAAAAGTTGTGAGTAATAAAAGAGGGAAGATGAACAGTGAAGAATGTGAAATGAAATGAGTTGTGAGCAGAAAGGGAAGGAAAACAGAGATTAGTGAGTTAAAATCATGTCTTAGCAATTTCTGCGAGTTTTGTGTGCCTGACAGTTTCACGTTTTGGCCAGTTACAAGTTATACATTTGGCTTTTAAGAATTATTTAATGAACACACATGCTGTGAATGCCTCCGTACTCAAAGTCTCTTTATAAAAGTTCAGGATTTCCTCTCTGCTTCTGATTATCTTTAATCAGAAGCAGAGAGATGTGGGAATTCAGGAGGCTCTTTACATGCTGCCAAAAGTCCTCCAAATGTTCCACAACATGATGCGTGTTACATAAACCTTCAGTGTAAAGCCATCTACTAGAAGAGCGTTTGTCGCCGGCAGGTTTGTGAACAACGCTTTATTGAAAAAAATATATAAAGTCATCACTATGTGTGTCTGAAAATAGAAAATGAAAAAGGAAAAACAGCCTGAGGTGATTTTTTTTCCTAAACACACTCGCTGTCAAGCAAAAACACACGCATACACATTCAGAAAAGATATCAGCATTTAGAACATGTAACACAAAACATATGGGCAACCATGTGTGGATGTATATTATGTGCACACACACGTGGACACACACACAAAAACACACACAGCTGCCATCCAAGTCCCAGACCCCCTTCATAGCCATTTGGCGGAGTACGGTGTCCGCCCGGGGACATAAACGACAGGGGCAGATGGCTTTGTCTACAGACTGTTTGGCGTGTGAAATGGCAATGACTATTTCACCACTTAATGAGGACTGTGATGCTGCAGAGAGGCACAAGCGCAAAAGTACAGATGAAAAAAGTTGAGGTTCATTTTTGCCTTAAAGGACTTTTGTTTAATATCCCAACTATGCTCAGTGACTTCTAGATTAATTTCACCCATTTGTTTTCCTACCAACAGTTAAATGTGGAGATCAATAGAACTAAGGTGTGTGTGTGTGTGTGTGTAAGTCACAGAGCTAGAATTGTGAGGTATAGCTTAGTTGAGCTGCCCTGACTTTGTCTAAACTCACAGCTTGTACAAAGAAATTCTACCCATCTCCTGTTCATAAAACTACATCCCAGAATAAAAAATGGTCATCATCGACCAAAAGCAGCCATTCTCTGATCAGACATATTGCAAACATAATTTTAATTTGTCTGATGTGTGAATTATTATTAAGCAGTCCTAAAATGGTACTGATCCATCCAAACTTTGACAGTCTGTGATCTAAACTTAAAAATAAATGACTCTACATATGTTGATTAGGTGTATTTCAGATATTTGGACAGTAGATTAGATTGAATGTTTCCCATTTTTATGCTAAGCTGAGCTGATTGCAGCTCTGATTTGGGTATATATCAGATATATGATTGCATTAATCATTTTAAACCTTCCAGGGACTCTAGGTTAAGAAAAGGCCATGTTGTAACCTTAATTAATACTCGTTGTGTGGTGGCTAGTTTTGGAAATCAGGGTGAAGTCACAGCACATTAGCGTGGCTGTTTGGAGAAAAGGTATATACTGTGTTTATGGTACATAGACACAAATTTTCCTTTTTCTTCAAATTATTATATATTACATTTAGAATCCACCTTCACATCATTCACCTTCTCTAATGGTGACAAAGTGCTGACTTCAGTCTTTCCTTTCAAATTGCAAAAAAATGTAATGTTGTAAGTTCTTTTTATGAAGAGAGGGAAATAAAAAGCTGATTATTAACAAGTAGCAAAACCTGATGACCACTAAACGAAACACCAATGTTCCATGACTTAGAAACTAGCCAAATGAAAACAAATGCATCAAATAAATGCGTAGAAATGGAAAAAAAAAATACACCTAATCTTCTGCACCAAATGCATTTAATTTAAATGAATCTGAATGATTTTCAAGCATATATTTCAAAACAGGTTTCAGTGTTGTGGTTAAAAAAAAACAAAAGTCTTAGAGGCCGAGTAAGTTTGGGTCACCTGGAAAGAGAAATGTTGTCACCGAGCACAAAAACGCACTGTGTATAATGCTGTAAGTACATACATCTTACACATACACATTGAGTCTATAACTAAAGGAGATGGTGTGAGCACATTACCAACGTGGGCGACTCTCACAATAATAAATGAATTCACTGCATCTCCCCTACTCTTTGTGTCACGTACTGTATCCATAGATCTACAGATCTACACAAACGGAGGAGCGTAAAAGTGATTAAAGGTGCTGCTGGTGCTCATACCCTCTGACTGAGCTCCATACATGTTAAACAGGCTTCTTTCACTGGCTCACTTCCTGTATCCTTCCTGAATCCTTGATGCTTTTATTTTGCCAGCTGAAGGAAACACTGGCAACATGCCAGGAGACATTTTGAGTTTGGGCATGTATGTGAGAAAGAGAAGCGATGAAGCCCAATATCACTTTTTAAAAAAAAATGTAGACTTCACTGCATTCACTCTCAGAGTGTTTCTGCATTCATACAAATAAGAGGTTTATGTAAGATGGATAGAGGGAGGGTGAAGGTGGGGGAGAAAGGGAAGGATGCATAAAGGAAGAAGGCGAGCAAGGATGTGCTAGTCACCATGGCAACCCAGCTGAGCGGCAAACAGAGCAGACGTGAGGCTGACATGCCATCAGACACATACATCTGCGCTGAGTGGTCCGGAGGGACACCATTCTGTGTTAGTGGCCAGTTCCCCGTTTATTTTCTCCCGTTTCCTCCCTCACTCCCCCTCCTGCTTCTTCACTCCTGCTGCTTGTCTTCTTAAAGATTTCTTTTCTTGTTCAGTGGCTCTCTTTCTCTCCCTTCATCTCCACCCTCATCTCTCTTGTCTCTTCTTCCTCCTCCTCTCTCCTGCACTTTGTCAAGCGCCTCCAGCTGAATTATGTCTCTCCTTTCAGTTTGTGCAACTGTATTTTTTTTTTACTCTTTTTTTGACGTTAAGATTGAACACAGCAGTCCAAGTCGAATATCGTAATCTTGTTATAGTTGTAAAGGAATGAGCAAAACTAAAGTCAGCAATGACCTTATCTGTAATCAGTGTGTATCCAAAGTCTGATCTATCTTATTCGTGTAATCCACAAAAGTTCATCAACATCAAAACGAGAGAAAAGAATTTAAATTTACAGCTCAGCTTGTCTCCAAAACTCTAACTGAGCCAAATTCATCAATAATCAATCATTTTAATTTAGTGTGTTACCATGCTAACACTTGTTGTTATGCACTCACTCTCCTGCCAACACATTCCCACTGTAGCCCATCAAATACTTTACATGTTTTGTCAGAAGCTGCTAGCACAAGGATACAAGCAAGGTGTCCTTTGGCATCGGTGCTTTGACGCAGTGGCTGTGCTGATATTGAATACCAATAATTAATAATTATGTTTGAAAAAGGGAGAAGTTCATCAACCAAGGGACTGCAGTTGCTGTCCCTCCTTTGAGGTTTAAGTTCACTTTTTGATAGGTTTTAGGCACAAATCAAGGCTTTAAGGACGTGACACTTAATATGATACATTAACAATAATGAAGAAGGAAGAAGGAGAGCAATATTATTATTAATGATATCCTTTATTTCATTGTTGCTACAACTCATCTTTCAATTCAATTCAGTTCAATTGTATTTATGCAGAACCAAGATTTTGGTAACAGTGGGAAAGAAAAACTCCTTTTTAACAGGAAAAAACCTCCAGCAGTACCAGGGAGGCTCAGGGAGGGGCTAGTTGGGGTTGAGTGGAAGGAGACAGGACAAAAGACATGCTGTCGAAGAGAGCCACTGATTTAGGCACCAGTGCCTGTGTCCATCTCAGAGACGTCAGTATTTGATGACCTGGGAGTGAGAACGGGGCTCACCTTGTCATGTAAATAATGACTCTGTGACACAAGATATCCTCCAGGAACTCCAGGAGATTTTAGTTTAAATTCTGATCTTTAAACAGAAGAACTAAGCAAATTGCAAAAAAATCTCTTATATCCAGTGTGTAAAGTATCTGAATGACTTACTCTGACAGAGGAAGGTTTTTGCCAATTAAGCCAATACAGAAACCCATGAAATCCTGCAGTCAGCTGACGTCATTTTTGTTACTGTTGGGTTATGAACCATGAAAAGGACCAACATTTAGAACTGAGATGTTTCTGGGAAAATTCATGCCATCAAGACTTCAAAGCATCACGAGTAATTATTAAATACTGAATAAAAGCCTGTTTTTAAAGTTTGATTTCACTTGGAATCAATCAGTTTGTAACTGAGAAAGAAGGTAGAGAAGTAAAAAAAAATGACTGAAAGCTGAACTAACAGCTAATTCCATTGTTTTTGTGGGATTTGTTGACGGCAAGAATGACTCCGGCTTCCTCCATTAAGATTGTTGGAACACAGCTTAACACGCTGACACAGGAGGAACTAGCTCTTGGCTGAATTTCGAAGAGAATCTTTAGGATTGGATTTCCTCCTCCAAAAGTCTCGCGTCCCTAGCAGCAGCAAAGAGCAGAAATCAAACTGGAAAAGACCCTTCATGAGGGAGGAAAAAACGTTTACTGTTAAATCTCCTTCAAAAGCACCCGACTCCACTCTGGCTGAGATATGACAGCCAGCCTCCCTCATTCCCAGTCCTTCCTCCTATAAAACTTCCCACATATCCCACAGTCCTTCCCTTTGTGTCCCACAGCACAGTTTTTTTCCCTCCCTAACCCATCATTATCTCCCTTGCCGCGGCTCACCACAGCCGCATTTAAAGCTACGTTGTAGCCTGGCAGTAATATATCAGAGTTAGACTTGGGGCATCCTGAGCCACATTACAAAGAGCTAACAAATCCTCTCAATATTTACCTGATTAGGCTGGCCCGCTGAGCTGAGTGAGGCAGACAGAGTTTTTATTTAACTTGGAGAGGATGACAACAGTGCAGAATGGCTAATAGGACCCCCTGCTAGCTTTGATAAGGAGTAATGAGAGGGTGAGAATGGAGGATATGAGGGGGGTAATGAGAAAAAAGTTAGGGTAGGACAGGGAAGTGTGCAAGAGCAGTTTAAGATCGATGGATTGGTCGAGTAAGAGCCAAAGCCAGATACTACCACCCAGATTTTGGACAAATTGGCATACAGCTTCCAAACAATATGGCCTAACTTGGTCACCTTAAAACCAGGTGGACCCATGAAGACCTATGACAAACATATTCAGTTTTTAGCAGTGTGTATCCTGTGCTTTCTTCTGTTTTTGTTGTTTAATACCCTCCTTAAGGGAAAGTGATTATTTTGCAGAGTGAGGAGAGAACAAGCAAAGGGGAGATGCATATTTTATCAGGGTCTTTGGAAGGTTAGAGGGAGAAACAACCAAACATGACTTATCTAAAAGAGCTGGATCTGGAGTGACAAGAGAGCAAAGCTGGGTGTTTCCTGAATATTTTAGTATAAGTCCCAGATTTGCATGAAAACTGTGCTTTTTTCAAACATTGTTTTCCTTGAAGCAAAACACATTTTCTGATGCAATAATTCCAGAATGAGAACGATGGAAAAACTGAGTCACTCAGAAAGAGGTGAACGTCAGGATTAAAGGCCAACAGAGGACAGGAGAGGGCACGGCACGCTGCGTCTGAAAACTATAAAACACAAGCTTTAATATTGGCTCTGAAACAAAACTTTGAGTTTCTTTTATTGAATAAAAACAAACATTCTCATTTTCCTAAGGGCTCTAGGAAGGTTCAGACAGAGGGCAGGATTAGAAAACTGGAGCTGGTTTTAAAACGTTTACAGAAAGGGCGAGGAAACACCGTGGACGCAGAGATTAACCTCATCAGACTAGAAATTTATGAAGACGGAGAGTAAAAGTTCACGGCTTCTTGGTTTTGTTTTACCAAGGAAAATATGTTTGAATGGGCTAGAATCAAGTAGGGTAAATGAAAAGTAGCTTTGACTTCACCAGCGCACTCAAAGACTTGACCCTCTGTATGAACGGGACTCTGCTTTCTGTGTATTCAGAAACACCTCAATCCAATCAAGAATTGGTGTGGAGTTTCTTTGATTTCCAAATCCCACCACTTCTCAGTTAACTTGCACACAGTTTTTTTAAATACTCGACACGAAGGCTATTCTATTCTTTTCTATTCTATTCTATTCTATTCTATTCTCATTCATCTGTCTGAGGAAAGTTGTTTGAAGGTTGTCAGGCTGTAGAGTGAATCTAAAACCAATCAAATATGTCCCTGAGGGTCCTGAATGACACATAAAGTCCCATTTCAGATCAAATCTATTCACATATATAAATATACTAAGTGTTATAAAGTTGGACAGATAAGTCTTCATTTAGACAGTTAAAAGTTAATGTTTGGTGTGTGGTGACCAAATTGTGGTGCTAAAACCTTTGTTGAGGTAAGAAATCGTTTCCAACTTCCCCGCCATAGTCCCAGGACATGAGCTCTGTCTCGACAACTGCAGTTTATGGAAAATCTTTTTGATCTTGGCACAATGGAATAAGCTATATCGAGCTTTTCGTACACAAATGCAGTGACAGAATCAGTTAACTCTTAGAGTTGTTCTTGAGTTTGGATATTTTCTATGTTTTGTTTCTGTAACAGTAACAAAGACTTATTTGACTCCTAAATGCTTTTATATCTTCTGCTTTCTCTCCACCTGAGCACCAGTTTCTGATTAAAAATTATTTAGCCCAACTTTACACTGTTTCAATAAACTGTTGTGATATTTTTGTGCAACACCATGCAGCTGAAAGCGTTTACACCTTTCACCACTTACTGGCTTTTCTGGTGTTGATTAAGCACATGAGACACATGATAATCAGATGGGAGACAATGAAAAATAAAACTGATTATTAAGAAGGGAGCTCTCTGCAACAACTCAAAAAATAAAAGAGATAAATGAACAAAGAGACACTGTTTTTGTAATCCCGGCCACCTCGGTTTATTAACGTGCATTGTTGTATTATTTCAGGTCAGATGCTTTTTGTCTTTCATCAGCCATCCACTTAGAGTTCCCTGAGGCATCACATCATCTGCAGTACATTCAAAACAAACCAGCTTAAATAAATATCACCACACCGGCTTCCATTATGCAGATGAAACCATTATAGCCTCATTAGCAGCCACAGAGGGTTAAAAACTGGACCATTCAATCATCCAGAGAAGGTAAATCCTTGATCTGAAAACAGAACGGGATTTAAAATGTCACAACATGATCAATGTGTTACGTTCGGCTTTTGAAATTTCTGAAACAGTGTTACTTAAGAGGCATTGTGCTGGATGAAGTTGCTCCAATTTTAGGCAAGGATACACATATATTGGTGCATATGCTTGCCTGCTTGGAACATCTAAATATAAACACCCAATTAAGCACATTCAGTTTGCTTGTCACGTTTACATATCGTTTTCTGCAAAGTTGTTTGACTGTAAGTGCTCAGCTTCCTGCTATTATAAATAAACTGAGGCTGGTTAATGCTGGATATGACTCGCTCAAGACAGAGCTGCAGATATGATTGTAACCAAAACCTATTTACATAAAACCTCTGTATCCCTGGAGAGCACCCACGCAACACTATAAACTGCAAACCAATTACAGATTTGCAGATGTGTCCCGTGTCACACTAACTATAGGAATTACGTGGGGGATGTGTGCATTGAAAGCTCCTGTGTTTGTGACCCTGAGAGGAATACAGTAAATTAGATCAAAAGATGCCCCTGGTTTCCCAAACAGGCTGACAAATGGATTTATCTTAATGTAATTAAATAATGAAATGAAAAAATGAAATGTTGGTGAACAGATAACAAAATCCACTTACAACCACTAATGTAGAGAGTACCTAGGAGCCAGCGTTTTTTTCTTGAACTGGATCATTTCAGTGCAGCTAGTGTTGTTAGCATAGCTCAAAATAAAAATAGACAGCTTGAACTTTTGGCGGCTAAATCCAACCCACCTTCAGTTCAGTCTTAAAGAGTCTAAGATGAAGCACTACCATACTAGCTGAGTTACATTGAGCACTGTGGCTCCGAGATTCTAAGCAAAACCTATTTTGTGGGGATATAAACATATGAAACCTGCACTAAATTTGATTCATCTCACAGCTGATTCAGGCTACTGAACTCTTTAACTGGATTTTCTCACAGTGTTTTTTTTTGTTTGTTTGTTTTGGTTTATACGATTGCAGATGGACTTGATTTTATTTGATTTTTGCCAAATAAAAAAAAACAGCAGGTGTGCAATTGCATTTTTACTGAATTTTGTCAATGTTGTGATTATATTCTTAAATCAATTCTTTTGCAATTTAATCATCTTTTTGAGCATCTGGTTGAATTTTGTGGAAAGGGGGAAAACTATGATGGATCACAAATAAATGCAGAAGAGACTATTTAATTTTTTACAATTCTTTCAAAATAAGAGCATACAGAAACCAAAACAGAGACAGAGAGATCTGATGGACTCTGAACAGTGATTAATAAAACCTGCATTGGATTTGTTTTTGTGTGTGTGTATCTGTGTGTTTGCATTTCTGTGTACACACAAGCTAATAATCGAAACGTAGCTAACCTGCAGCGAGACGAAACCGGCCAAAAACAAATTTGTGAATATGTATGTGTGTGCAGCCAGCGATTCATTATGTCAGACGAGATTTTTGGCAAAAACAAACTGTGTCTGTTAATGCGTGCGTGTCTTTTTTCCCTGGCCTTCTCCTCAGCTGTAAATCTCCTGTGTGTTTGACCTCTGAGCTGCTTCCATGACCCCCACGCTCTGTGACTCTGAGGTGATCCCTCATACACCCATAATCCAGTGTGTGAGAGGATGTGAGTGTTTGTGTGCATCGAAGTGGGTATTCTGTGTGTTTCCATGATCTGATCATGAAATCTTAAATGAATGCAAACTCCTGTTGGTGCTCAAAACCTCACTTAATTACATCAAGCTGCAAGACGCACACACAGACACACATACACCAGTAAATTCGACCTGGCTCGCCCAAGTCGTTTCCATACTGGCAAACATTATAAGGTTCTGACTCATTCTCTCAGTCAGTTTCCCCTCCACCTCCTCTCGTTTTCTCTGTCCACTTCTCCCTTCATATCTGTCTCCTTTTTACTTCCTGCCGATAGTTTCTCACTCTGTTTTCCCCTGATCACTCTTTTGATTTCCTTTGTTATCCACTTTCTTTCTCCTTTCATTAATCTGCTTTCCCTACCACAAGCAGAACATAAACACTCTCTCCTCTCCTCTCTCTCTCTTTCCCTGATGCATACCCTTGCTCTCCACTCCCTCAGATTTCTCATCTGTTTCTCCGAATATGGTCCTTTCAGTCCTGCAGCTCCAGAGGAGAAGGCGATTTATGGCACTAATGCTGTCAGATCCCATCAGTCAGGAGGACAAGGGAAGCCAGCACCGGAGATGCCTCAGATAGCTTAAAAAACAAGATATCACATTGCAGTGTGTTTATGATGACTGAGGTTTAGAGTTAAAATCTCACAAAATGAAAGCAGTCACAAATGTGCGTGCAAACTGAAGGCCACGTAAAGATCTAATTTTCTTTAACTGAGTAAATTTGACCAATAAAAATGTGAGTTTAGTTGAAAAGAAAATGACAGCTCTGACATGTGGTGGCTCAGCTTGCTACAGACAGGCGAGTGTGAGTGTGTGTCCAAGACAGCTCAGTCTGGAGTGGAGCTGAAACTTCTCAGGAACTCCACTTTTTGGTCTTCCATCTGGTGCCATTTTTGTTGTTAATGAAACATCTCCAATCTTCAGTATTTATCACTTAAAATATATATTTACATCCTTACATTGACCTTGACTTTGAAGTACAAATATACAGCATAAAAAAGGGATATTCTAAGCAGAAAAGGCTAAAATATATCAACTTTTACTCAATGGTATTGATCAAACTACTGCATCCTATAAGTCCTGGTCATGGAACTTCACTAAAGGTCCAGCTATTCTGAATTGCACATATTTTATTAGAAACACTGCTTTCATTACACACTAGTCTTTAATCTGTATTTAATTTCCACTGTTGAATACCACCTGGGACATCTGCTGTTGGATGCTGTTCAAATTTTGTGCTGAGTAATATGTGAAATTAGCTCCATGACCACACAAAAGTAAAAATGATTCAGTCATTTATTAGTATGTGCCACACATTATTGCTTTATTTGACATGCAGCAATTTAGGCCCACAGCACTTTGCTGTAAAAGCAGAAAAACTAGCCTGAGATAAGGAACAAGATCATGATGAACTGGGGGACTTCTTGGTTATTAGGCAATAGTGCTGTGAAACAGTGCATCAGCATATCTAGATGCAGCCAACAGTTTTCAAATGCTGTGACATAAACAATGCTAACCACTGCAGGGCAGCCCATACCTACAAGCACTGATGACGAAAATGGGAAGCTTTTCACCTCTGCAGGTATGTAATTCTATGTGTAAAAGAGATACGATGGGCAGGTCTGAGGTCAGTAAAACACACTTCAAAGGGTCGTGAGTTTTACTGCAGAGGGCCAAAGGTCCAAACATTCATCCCCCTGTAATTGAATTGGCTCCATGTCCAGCTGCAGACTCCAACACGCATGCACAGAAATGTACACCACAAACGCATACTCAGAATTAGACACATACACGCAAACTTAGTCACATGTGTAATCAGACACACACACAGGAACATATTGGTCCTCATCTGTGCCAGCGCTCTATTGACCCACATTGAGCTTTTGCCCAGCAGTCAAACGCCTCTCAGTATCTCTCAGCCCTCCTCTGACTCACTCTCAGGAGGTTCATCAGTGCTACTATTTGCTGACTGAAGCCCAAAATCTGCCCTAAATATCTGGATCACACTGTCCGCTTAGCAAGAGTTTTTCAGCATCGCTGAGTGAGCTTTGCTCCATTTCCCATTCAGTCAATGATATTTGTAATCTGTTGATTTCATGCAACAGAGATGATTATTTCAGAGTCGTGCTCGGTCACTAATGGCTTTTTTTTTTTTTAGGGTTTTAGGTTTTATTGATTTGGAAATTACTATACTAAAAGCAGGTAAAATACTTGAGATTAAGTCTATGTTGTAATTCTCTGAGAACCAAAATGACACTTGTTTGCATGATGTTTGCATGATGTCTGAGAATATATATAATAATAGTTTTTTTTAGTAGGTTAAGCACATTAGCACTGAAAACTGCAAAAATTTGCAAATAATTTACTGCAGGTTTTAAGAAGAACTGCTTAAGCTGAAGTAAAGAATGTGCTCCAACTCATGGTTTCTATGCCTGAGTGTCCCTGAGCATGTTTGGGAAATATATTCCAACACCTGCTCGTGCCTGTGAAGGTTCGTATGGACCACTGTATGGACGTCTAAGTGCAGCCCAAAATCTGAGGCCACACGGGATGCGCATGTGCCTGAAAAGTAAACTGGATGCTTGTTGTGTGTACAATACTTATGTCCTGTTGTTTGTACTGTATGTTGACAATCACAAAACAAAGCATCACTTCCTGTTGCTGTCAGGAGGTTGCCATCGTGTTCACTAGTGCACATCTGTAGAATGTATCCTTGTAGAAACACCTGTGATTGTAGTATAGAAGTATGAATTCACCCCATGTTTTTCATATCCAGATCAAATTCGGTGAACTATAAATGTGAATTAGCATCATTACATAAAAGCAACGATGACCTTTAAGGAGTCAGTACGATGAGAGCGTCCAGAGACAATGCAATCCAGGATTTATAGCTGTGCTGCACCATCCACTCTTGCATAATGTGAACTGCTGCGCATTATGAGACATACTGTTCAATAGTCATGGCCAATCAGTCTAAATAGATCAGTTTATAAAGTTAATATTCTACTTAGCAACCATACCAGACAGACAGCTAAGCGACATTTAGCACTGACTAACTTGTCGAGCTCATAATACCACATTTAAATCTGAATTTACATCAACCACATACTGACTACCTGATTGATTCCTGAATCATCCCCAGTAATAAAAATATACATAAATATTTGAAATATGTTTGAAATTTAAATACTTGGGATGGGTTTTTGTTCTGTTAAGTAAACTTTGATGCAACACCATTCAAACCAGAGATTAAATCAATCGTCTCTTCTTTACTTATACAACACCACTACCTGCAATACATTTTCCCCATTGAACAATCAGTGAAATTTGAGAACAAAATTCTTTAGTATTTCAGGAAAGTGAGGTAAACAACAGCTAAGAAAGAAATCATGACCAAATGGGATAAAAGCCAGTCAGTCCCCCAATTGATGAGATGTGATGTGGTCCACTAAGATAAAGTAAGCTGAGGGGATAAATCGCTGACCTTGTTACTTTAATGCAGGTAAATCTGGGCTTTTCAATCACAATGTTAGCACAGAGTTTTGTGAGTGTGTTTGGTGTATGTGAATGAGAGCAATATTTTGAGTTCCAGTCGTGGGGCTTATTACCATTGTGCATAAATTTGCATGTCAATCAATGCAGCTGTTCAGTAACTGGAAGTAGCTCCTCACCGATTGGTTGATTCCTTTCATAATTAATTTAAAATGTGTGTAAAATCACAGATGAGCCACCATCAGAGATCATCAGTGTGGCGTGGTTGATTTTTGTGTGGTAGATTATCATTTTTGGTGTAGCTGTTTCTTACAAATCGCAGAATCTCTGTTTTGTATGTTTATTAGGTTTTTTTTTAATATATCCCAGAAGAGAGAAATGCAAGATTTTGTGATGAAATAATTTAACTTCAGCTATGGACACACAGATTTTGAAAGTTCATACAATTAACCTTTTGCAAGCTGCCTTGACAATCCTGACCTTCTGAGTGAACGAGGCATCAAAGAGTTCAAAACTGAGAGGTCTGATGCAGCTTAGTGGCTGTGCAGCACCAAGAAACAGTCATGGTTATGAAGACTGTAACAAATAGTATATCCTTTAAATAAAATGAAGAAACCTTAGCACCCATGCTAACAGTTTAAAATGCCAGAATAAAAGGCACACTTAAACAAAAAGAGGTGTTATTAAATGTACAGTCGGATTAAAGCAAGCAAGAGCAACAAAATCTGCATGAGAAATGATTACAGTTTGTAATTGTTTACAATTGAATCTGTATAAGCATGTTGTGTTCAGCTGTAAAAGCAAAAATAAAATATATAAAAAACGAAAAAAAAGAAATGATTACAGTTATTGCATGATAAAAGAAAATACTCAGTGCAGATTAGGTGTAAGCACAGTGAAGTTGATAATGCATGATTAATATAGCATATTAATAATTAATAATTATTAATTAAGTATATTAATCTTGAGCTGCATTGACTGTGCTGTGGTAATAGTGCCTGTTTCAAGTTACATAAATCCAAGCTTACCACAGCTGCAGTGCTGCATATCGGCCGATCTCAGTACCAGCCAACATGGGCTGATGAGGGTCCACCTGGCCCACCAAGTACAGCGGCATTACTAAATGTACCCGTGTTAAGATGTCTGCATAGTTAAGTATTTGGTTTTCAAATAAATAAATAAAAAATAACATATAATATAACAATAATAAAAATAAAAATACAATAAAATATTAGGTGATCAACACCCTCAAAGACTTCATTTATTGCATACTGAAAAATACTTAATATGAAGATGAAAAAGAGGTAAAAATAAAAGTAGGTGCACAATGCAGGTATAAACACAGTGAAAATAATTCTGCATGATTAATTGTATGATTAAAGTATATTAATGTTGAGCTGCACTATAAATAATATAATAATAGCAGTGATTGGGTTGTGGTAATAGTGCCTTTGTTGAGTTGTGTAAACCCAAGCATACCACAGCTGCAGTGTTGCATATCAGCTGATCTCAGTCCAGTGTCAAGTTTCAATGCATATTTGTGAACTTGCCTTCTCTAAAACAAACCACAATTTATTTTCTTAATCATAACCAAATAGTTTTAGTGCCTGATTCTGACCAAACTATGAAAGCTAAAGTGAAAACAAAACTAAACCAAAGCTCCCACAAGGGACATGATGTGGTCTCCTAGTTGACAGCTGTGTGATCTATATCATCGTCACTCCAGTGTCTCTGGCCTCCTTCTTCATTCATTATTGTGAGCTGTGCATAACAGCACAAACACCAAATCCTTACCTTATGTTTTTGTTTTAATCAGCATGTTAATCGAGACTCTTTGAGGATTCTAGAAAGCCTTTCAGAGCTGGAGTGAGGGCTGTGAACAGCTGTCTGTGTTTTTCAAAAGTCAATTTTATTTTCTGAAAAGCAAATCCGTAGCTCTGTGACACAAAAGTCTATAATGCACAAATGGTGCACAAAGCTGGGGCTGGAATGAATCATACCATTCAGAAGTCAGTCATTTTAAATGTGAAATGATTTTGTCCTTATCTGAATGTGGACAGGACTACAAGGCAATGTTTTGATCCACAGATGCTCTCTGATAGTTGACGTTCAGTGCTCACATTGACCTGAAAATGCTCTGTGGCTTACATTAAATTTTCATAAATGATGCACTTAATCCGTTTGACTTTTGACCTCCACCTAGATTCCTCTCCACAGCAACCCCATTGGACTGAGTCCCGAGGAAAGTTATTAATGCAGTTTGTAGCTGATGCCTGAGAGGGTAGTCGTAATGTAACGGAACAGAACTGGTCCTAAATATAAGATCCTAAACTTAAGATAGCATCTAATTTACAGTTCGTTATATGCATCTGAGTGAGTCTTTGTATGTGTTTACAAAACTTTGCCTTCAACTTTATGCATGCGTGTTCATAAAAGCCTGTTTATTAGAGTCTGTGCAAAGTCCAGCTCTCACAAAAAGAAACCAAATCTCAGGCATGAAGTCTGGCAAATGGGGGGCCATTCCCTCGTAAAACGCTCTTAAAATGCACTGTTTCTTATTTTGTTTCTGAGCTTTTCCACATGTTTCTAACCAGAAAGCAGAAAACTAAATCAGTAGTTTGCTGAAGCTCCATTCAGCCTATCAGATAACACATATATTTTTTTTATTTTTAACACAGTGGTTTCTGTATAAACAACAACTGATGCTGCAGAATATATTTAGTGATCATTAAAAATGCAAATGAGTTAACCCGTTGAAGCCTCACACAGCTACAGGACCTGCTGAGTGGTTTTGTTTTGTTTTATATAGTGTTTGTATATGCCGGTGTGACTGAGTGATCATCATGTGTCATACCTGCAGAAAACCTCCACACCATCCAGCTGGTAACACTGTCCTCCATTGAAGCAATAGTTGGGCAGCATGTCACACTGCGAGCGGCAACTTCCATTTATCATCTGGTAGCCTACACGGCATCCATTTGGTAAGGCCCCTGGAGGGGCTACCACAGGGTTTTTTGGTACTGGAGCTCTCGCACCAGGAAATGACCCCCCAGGGAAGAATGAGCCAGACCCGGGAAGCTGTGGCTTGGAACGCGCAGGAGACCCAGCAGCAAGTCGGAGATCTTCATCGGTGTCATAAGCATCAGTTGTGGTGCTGTAGGTGTACTCATCAGCAGTGGGGGACACACCGTCGTCATAGGGCGTAAGATAGTCATAAGTATCTGGCATTGCCCAGGAGGTTGTGTCGCCACCTTGCAGCTCATGGGCCAGTGATGAAGGTGAGGCGGGGGCGAGGTCTAGGTTTCGCCCACGAGAAGAGGGATCAAAGAAGTCCACGTGGAGGACATCAGGGTTAGAGGGGTTAGTGGCGGCTGGGGGTGGGGCAGCGGTTGTGGTGAAAAGGTGGTCCAGGTCGAACACAGCTGTGTCCTTGGCATGGATCCAAGGTGGGTCAGTGTGTGGCTGACGCTCCTCTTCATCATCCTCCTCCTCCTTGCCCTCGTCAGCTCCCTGTTTGCGTGGGTTGCTAGGCAACAGATGCTCCGTCTCAGCTGAGTCGGGGCTGAGCTGTGGTGGAGTAGCCACACTGACACCCTCTACAGTGGAAACCACTGTTTCACCAAACATGCCACTACTCTGCTCCTCCTCCTCACCGCCACGGGGGATACGGCCCGCCCTTGGGGTCACGGTGCTGACTGGCTCAGGGGTGCCTGGGCTATTTATTCCGGTTACCACAGCAACAATTTTGTTGACTTTGATTGGCCCTTCCTCTTCGTTAAGCAGGGAGGTGACATTGGACACACTGTCCAGCTCAGTGACATTGATCCCAACAGCGTTTCCTGCAAAGACACAGAAAGACGTGTAAACTAAAAAGAAGGGAATTTTGGAATAGCCAAGAATTCCCACTTTCTGAACTTTCTGGAAGACAGCACTTGCAAAATCACCCGGAGTGAATGATTGTGAATTTTTCATGTGGGTTTAAAATGTATTAAAAAGTATTTGCCAAGTAGCATTCGGTGACAGCACTACAAGCCACTTTCTGGTATTTAGCATCTTAATTTCACACATTATTTGAACAGAAGCCTTCTGACAGACGTCATTTTTGACCACCTTAGCTGCTCCTCTTGCACAGGTTAAGTTTCTGGTGTGATTTAACTACTGATAGAATCTGTTGAAGGCATCATGTGAAAACAGGTGCCTTCAAGTTAATAAGTCATACTTCCACATTAGCAGAGCGCAACCTTTTCTCTCACAGCAAAATCTGCTTCACTGCAAGAAAAAGCAAATGGACAGCTGTATTATTTCATATCAGTTTAATCATATGATCAACACTGCAAAAACTAAAATAAAATACAGTCTTTCTGTCAAAAGCAGGTGTAAGCAATTTAGCCATTTAGCCCCCTTTCACTCTTATTCAGTCATTACTACATCTAAAGCGACCTCTATGTGAACTGCAGCCAAAGCTGTCAATCGACTCTGTTAGCATTTGAAAAGTGGCCCATGGGAAACACTGCCTTACATAAATATTACTCTGCATTATGAATATTCAAGCCATTAAAGTGATATATTTGTAAACACTGGGGTTTACCATTATGCATTAATTTTTTGTGAAACTGTGAGCAGAGTCATGCTTCAGTACCACTTGAATGAAAACATAGAGTTTAATGAGGTGAAAACAATTTCACTCCCAAAAAGAGACAAATATGCATCATTAAAAACCTTTTAACCCTCCAATTAGCCTATTTCTATGAAACATAGCTGCTTTGACTTGTAGGACCTAAACTGTGTGATACTGATGCTGAGTGACTGCATTATTAACAGTGATTGAGAAATTCCATAAAATACACTTGGAAAAAACGTTAATATTCCTTTTTTTTAATATGTTTGTACTGCTAAAAAAAAAAAAAAGGTGATGATAACCTCATTCCCCTGAGGATCCCAAAAGCCCCAAACCCTCTGAGCATGTTTTGATTTTTGGATGGTTTAATTCACAAATATTTGAACCACTTGGTCACAACTTCAACAAATAACCCAGTTTTTATTAGCTCATTATAAGGCTCTGTGCTCTACATGTATTCCTACACTAAGTGGTGTTTAATTAAATTATAACAAAAGAGGCCCAACAGGAAATTTGTGCTCATGGACCCCCAACAGATTAATCCGACTGCAACAACCACAGATTATTAATTTAAAGCTAAAACTGCAGTTTCAAAAAAAAATTTGTTATCGTCTGGACCAACGAGTCTCTCACTGTGTACCAACATCAGAGAAAGCTGTGCCCTAGGACAGGTTAAAAAAAACTCCTATTACTAGTCTTTGTTTTTGAGGGGGTGCTAGTTCCTCTAAATTCCAATGTAACAATGGGTTTAACGACCACCATCACTGGCTTACTTTGAAACAAAAGTAATTCAAAGGTATGATGATTCTCTTTTTAAGCTGAATGTTTACTTACTACAGACAGTCAAAGATGATATCCAGGCGATGTGTAACTCAACCTAAGGTATATGCAGCATTATTTACTTCTGACAATCAAAAAGCTTTTAAGGTAGTTAAATACCCTTGGTGAGATGAACTGTGCTGATAAAGAAGCCAAATCAACACCCAAAGTGTGGACCCTATCTTTTTCACCTCACGCAGTAACTTTGCCTTTCATAAACCTCCCCTTTATGACCTGGCACACTTGTGAAACAGCCTTAGCTGTGGAAAAAAAATAGAGTGTGCATCCAGAAATAGAAGAAAAATGCTAATCCCAAACAAGCCATGACATCAGAACTATTACTATGAAATATTAAACCACCAAGGGACTCAAACAGGGGTTGGGGACAAATCAGTGAAAACATCCCCATCTTTTTGTATATGACCTGGCCCTGTAAGCAAAGTAGCAAAAAGTGAATGTTTATTTATGGGTGTCTAACAGCAGGAAGAGGCCTAAAATCAGATCACGGGAACTACAAAGTAAGAAAAAGTGAAAACCTGATCAACTGAAAACACAAAAATTGGCAGTGTAAGAAGAAAAACTGAAGGAAATGCAACATCTGTTGTTAATTAACTACATACACATTCAATAATGATTCAGCTGGTCCTGAAGGCGCTTTCCAGAGAATTTCAGTTTCACACACCAGTGATCCACACAGTGACTTCACACGTGGAGCTCATTTGCCATTATAGAACGAACAGAGTGGGCTCAAGGAGGCTGGCCAGTGAAACAAATTAAAACAAGGCATGATTGGCTGTATCCTTATCCTTTGGTCGATTACTTCATCCGAGGGTGGCTTGTTGAGTCATGCAGAAAGCTGCTTTGCTGCCGCTCCCTCTTTGGATTAAAAGAATAATTCACTAATGTCTCTGAATGGTGAGGAGCTGGGATTAGGGATTACAGGACTAGAGAGGGGAAGGGATTTGGGGGTGCCCTGCAGGGGGGAGGTGATGATCTCGGGGAGACTCAGACAAGACAATGTCTCGACAGCTGTAAGAAAACTGTAACTTAAATTTGTAACAATGACAGTGACTGATCATCAAAATTGATAACTGTGATACTATTTGTTATAATTCAGCAGCACATCTGTGCCTACAATGACACTCACAGCTTGCTAACCTGCTGTAGGAAAGTCAGAATTTGTACAGTCAGCGACAACCTCCAGACAGTCACTCAGATACAATCTTCTAGATAAAGATGGACATTTCCCTCCAACACGGATGGGCTTACTGGGAAACCTCCAGATCTATTCCAGCATATAAAAACCTTTGCAGCCAGTATTATATGCTATACAATTACTGTTCCACAGACTGAAAATAAAAAGGTTTTACCCTCTGTGCAAACCGACACTATCCATGTCATGCTACAGCAAGTAATTACCTACCGGACATCCATGAGATCATTCAGCCCTGACGAAATGCAGCAAAACACGCTTTGCTTGTTATGTTTCCTTGCACCAATGACAGCTGACTCTTTTTTTATACACCAGGGTGTATATACACGTTATATACACTTCTGACACACCACCAAATGAGTGCTGCACTCAGTTTCAGTGTAACATGCCATTTATGCTGTAAATCATAATGAAACATTGCACATCATTTTCAGAATGAGTATGTGCCAGTTATTTCCAGTAAACCAATCACAGAGAACCTCCCAACTGAACTCAAACATACAAGTAACATTCTCGACGTGACTCTTACCAACTGACACGTTCAGCCGTCAGTTGGTAAATAGTGGAATTTTTTCCACTAACGTCTCTGCTACTATATTCGCTGCTAGTTTTGCCATTAGCCACTAATTGATAATGACAGCATTTTAATAGAAATTTACATTGGAAAACTGTTTCTTTTAGGCAGGTAATAGTTTTATTTGGAGGAAAAAAGATAAACGAATAATGATAAATATAGAAAATGACTCTTCAGTTTCTTTTGGCAGAGACATAAGTCATATTAGGCTGTGACTCAGACTAAATTTGTTACAGCAATGGTTTTATTTAGTACTCTAGTTTATTACATTTTCCTAGATCCAACTTTCTGCTCAAATGCAATAGTAATGGTTCCATTCAAAAATATTTTTCCATGTTAAGATGATAAGATTTCCTAATTAACTGACTACTGTATCAGAGACCAAGGCCTAGTCAGCTCCAGTAGAAAAGAAAACATTATGCACAATGAGTTTTTAATAAGCACAAGATATTAAAAAGGTCTTCTGCATGACATATTTATCTGAAGAGAGATCATATCTGCTTTATAAGAAAAGATCATATCAGCCTGGAGTTTAATATTAATATTGAGTCTGGCTGCAATATTCACCATTTATTATCTGCACTCATAAAAAGGACTGACATCACATTTATGTAACCTGTTTTGGACATGCACTGATTCAAGTCACCAAAGTTGAGGGTCTTTTTTTCCAGCATGATCCCCACACAGTGAATAAATGTACTGTTGGTCCTGTAAGGAGCTTTGGCTAACAGCCTCCTCCAAAAAGCATATGTGAGGATATCTGCGAGGATCTTTGCTGACTGCTGTTAATCTCAGATGGTGAGGCTGTGGGGATTTTAATCTCTAAATGTTTTCCTGAACACTCTGTGTTATCTCCACTTACACAGCGAGAAGTTCATTAAATCTCATCACCACCAAAATTTTATGACTTTGACGAGATGTCTGACCAAAGAAAACACACACCCTCAGATAGTCAGAAGCTATAATCTAATAATGGCATCACTTTACAACTGCAGAAAAATGACCTGAAAACCTGAAAAATCTGCTTCAGTGCTTCAAGAGGCAAAAGAAACATCTGGCTTCTGAATATTTTTGTACTGTTGAAAAACTGCAGAGATAGACTGGCAAATTCATGATTTATGGTTAAAAATATCACATCAGCACACATAAGTATAGGGCCATAGTTCACCCGACTATGTCACTTCAAGGTTAAAGCTGCAATATCATGAGAGTGGGGCCTGTTGTATGTAAGTTCAGTGTGCTGTCTTATTATGTTTCTGGGATTGTGAAAACCTGCAGATACTCCCTCAGACTCACCATCATATTCACTGTATAGTAAACAAGATCACACAGTATCTTCAAAGACACAATGCATTGCACAAAAAACAAACTAATCCAAATGAATGCATGTGCGTAAGGCTTCTTCCAAGCTGTCCTGTCATCATTAGCAAGTAGGTTGTCACATCAGCTGCAAGGTATTTGACAGGTGGAAGCCTTCAGTTTATTCAAGGATTCTTTTCGGGTGCTGCAACATCGAGCTGCATCTTTGAAGTTGCGGTCATTCTGGGGCTAATCCCTCCAGCAGTCCCTCAATCTACTGCTGTTTAACACATCAACTGAGCAGCCAGGGGATAATATGCCAAAACCGCAAGCTCTCTATTGCTCCCTCACACACATTAAAGAAGTGGGCTTCACAGTAACTACACAAAAACATTTTACACATCTAATATTTAATGCTCACTAGAAAATTAGGATTTAAGATGCGTGCATAAACACGCTGCCTTTTGTTTGCTTCCCGTATCTCGTGCTCTTTGTCAACACACACCTGATGGGAATAGACTCACCGTATGACAGCTTGTCCACATGAGCACAATATCTCAGACAGACAGTCAGTATTCGACATAACCAACTCCTCTGTTTGCTGCTGCAACAAACCTGATGAATACAAACCTTACAGGCTGAGAAGCAGACAGTAATGGCTACAGCACAACCGAAGATAATGACAGCAGGGTGATGGTGAGAGATGATGACAAGGGAAGAAGAGAAGTAACGCAGTGACAGAGAGGGGGGAAAAAAGCTGAAAGAAAAACTGAGGGAGGAGGTGACAGTGTGAGATGGTGAAAAAGCCAAAGTAAGAGTGACAAAGGGAGAGAGAGGAGGATACTTTGATGGTCTATGAAATACTCTTGGAGTATAACTCTCACTATGTCTGTCAGTAGCCAAGGGGGGGGAAAGTACACTGCAAAGATATCCTATCCACTCTGTACTGTCAGCTGTCAGTCACCTTAAATCTAACACTGTTTCTGCTGGATAATATTACAGTATGCTTCTGGTTCAAGAGGTAGTGCTTAAAGACCGTTGGTGTGTGCATGCTTGACAGCATCTGCAATTGGTACCATTCAACTTACACAGAATTGCATTAAGTCTCCAAGAAGTTGAACTACTATGACTAGATCAGATCCAGAGTCTGTGACATGTTTTTGGGAGATTATGTACACTTTGGTTTCTAGTTCCACATTTAATATTCAGCTGTATTCAACTGTACTATCAATGCTTTGCAGTATCATAGGTACACAACCAAAGTATTCAGGTCTCCAAAAACATGTTGAATTAGCAGGGTGATTTGTCGTAGGCTTTCAACGACAGTAATTGCAAGGAGCCGAGACAGGCATGACCGAGCCTTTAGGACAAACATCTCTAATGACTTGTCGCTTTGTTACCATACGGGATGTAAAACAGCACTGACATAATTCTGTTGTGAGATATGAGTAATGACAGGACATTATGGAAACTGTATCTTAACATTGCTTCATTCTTGGCAGCTGTTTATGAGCCAGAAAAGCCTCATTCTGGATAAAAATGGAGGATGAGTGGAGCACAAAAATTACCGAAGCTGAGGGTGGTGTCGTGCCATTTTCATTTTGGATAAAAATATCAAAATTTTTGGAGTTTGTCATTTGACGGCTTTTAGTAGGATAGAATAGAATAGAATAGAATAGAATAGAATAGATCTTTATTGTCACTGTTACAAGCACAATGTAAAAAAAGGATAAGTCTGATTTGTAGGATCCAAAAAAAAAATGATTTAGGTTAGTTAACATTTTGTTATATGACAGTTTTTCTTATATTTTATGCTCCTTGCAAAAAGAAGAGTTTTAATCATCTCTCCTCACGATCTTTTGGGGTAACTTTACACAGCTCTCGTGTAGCCAGTATGCTGATATCCACCAAGCGACTCTGCAAGAGCCAAACCTCTAATTTAAAGCCTTTTCTCTACTCTGCACAGTGAACTTTTCACCAGCAGTTTGCATCTCTAAAGCTTGAAATCAATGTGAATGTGCACTCGCTTTACTGACAGTTGATGCACTTTACTGACTGACGCTGCATTATTCAGTATAAGTATTTTTTTTCTTACATCTTTACATATGCAATGTTGTGCAACCCGCCTACAGTAATTAAAATGAGTAAGGCACAGCCACAAAGTTTCTTATACTGTATCACCAATGAAAAAGAGTGGAGCTGCTGCTTTAAAACTGTAGTTGCTTTAAAACTACTTGAAGACCTGTTCCATGAAAGATAACTTTGAGCCCACATTCCACCTGCTAGACGCTGAGTACAGAAGGCTCATCTACAAGTTAGCACACTCAAACTTGTTTATGCACATTAACTTCTGCAGACAGAACTCATGCGGTCTGCTGTTTGAGACCACAGTGGTGTCAATGTGCCAGAATCCTCACTGTGCAGCTGTGGACCGTCTCCAATTAAGTGCAATTGTCTCCCTTTCAATGGCTCATTAGCTCAATTGGATTAACGAGGAGGAACCGTTTGACAGACAGCTGGTTAAGGAGTTGCGTCTGTGACAGCCCGCTAAAGTAAGTTCTGCATCACATCGATTACACGGCATGTTTATCCCACAGTTGTTCTAATGGGCTGCAGGTAATGCAGAAAATTCACAATTTATACAGAATAAGTATTTGCTATTCAGTGGTGGTATAAGTCACCTGAAGTACTTTAGTATTTTTAATGAGCACGATATCCACAACAGGAAATTAATAAATTCTATAATCAGGCTATGATTTATTGCCTTATCTAAGACTCATACAGAAGTGTTTCATTGTTTATGTTATGTCTTCAGAACATAAGAGGAAACTGGAGAACAAAAGGACCAAAGTTTATGTGAATGCTGTGTACAGAGCTGTTTACCTGTGGGCTGCGATAACCCAGTCTGTGTATGTGTCATTAAAAACGAATGATGTTGAGTCAGGTCTTACTATGATTCACCGATGAACAACAACAGTGCATTTCATTCATTGGTGAAGTTTTAAAAATGGTTGAAAAAATAAGTCCACCGAAATAAGTAGACTGTAGAAGCTCAACCCCCAACAAAACAAAAAACTAAAGCAGCAGCCAGAATTTCCATAACACATCAAAGCAGCCACGAACAGTCTCATCACACAGTCGGTTTAGTAGACGTTCTACTGCTTTTAATCGTATCACTATTAAGATCTTCAGGTCTTTTATTGCACTTTCAAAACTCATCATTTGTTGCTTGGACCTTTTGATGGTGCGGCTTTGCACCCTGTACTTTCTAGGATTAAGAAATGTTCAACCTCAGCTTTCACAACATGAATAAATGTAGACTTCTCAAAGTACGCAGAAAAAATAAATTTGCCCACAAATGAGCCGAGCAAAGTCCATCATAGAGATCGTCAAAGAGCAGATACCAAATTGGACTGTGAGATTGTTTCTGCTGCCATCAAAATGTTCAAAATAAACCTGAGACCTCTGGCTTTTACAAAAGGTCTGCTGTTTCACAGTATCATTTGAACTTTGGTATTAAGCTGAAAATCATCTTATCCTAATCAAAAGTGAGATGCGTGAGTTCATGAGTTGGTAACATGGGGATATATATATATTTCTTTGTATTTTGGCAGAGACTGTTTTGGAAATTCGTTTTCAAAAGTCCAACCTTTTGCCCCTGCTCGAAATAGTTTCCTCTATAATACAGTGGGGTTTGCATTAAAAAGAAGAACTCAACTGAACGGCCTTATAGTAATGCCACAAAACTGGTTAACCTAAGCTGCCAGGTTCAGTCAGAGAGCGTCAGTACAGGATTTTAGACTCAGTCAGGGTCTGAGACACACCAGTTGAGGCCCAAATGAGAAACCACCAAAATAAAAGAGCCTTTGTTTGTTTCCCTCCCACTTCAGATGAGACAATTAAACAGCATTACGCAAGATGACGCCTCACGCTGCATGTCTGTGAATCTGTTTATGGTTGTGAATTTGAGTGTGTATGTGTCTGCGCTGTTTCTCTGCCAGCATAGCCCGCTGGTAATTGGGGTGGCTTCCAGCTCCTCAAGTGAAGGGTGTGGATGGTCATAATGAGAAGAGAGAGATCGGCTTTAGCGTGTGTGTGTGTGCACATCAGACTGATTGTTAGGGGGTGATGGCGCCTCAAGGCCAAGTGCTGTTAGCCTGTGCTGGCGAGCTGCCGACCCTCAGGCTTTGCCCTTTGTTTAACCCAGATCAATTTGGAGAGAGGAAGCCACTAAACCACCCACAGACCTAGGGGACTCCGACTGGCCTTGACAGACTGTAAAGAAAAAGTTGATTGATAGTGACAGTTAGGGCCCGCCGGTCACTTTGGTGACCCAGACTGGACTTTGAAGGGGAAAGGTTGGACAGTGGACAGATGACATAGAAAGGCCTGTAAGCTCCCGTTTAAACACTGTGGTGCTAAACTGCCCATGATGGTGTTTTCATATATGATTCTACATTCAGTATTACGAGTTAAAATTTGAAAGCATGTAACATATTATCTGTAGTCACTTGCTTTGCCAAGAAAAAAGAAAAGGAAAATTGGAGGCAGTGTTAATTTATTTATCAGTCATAAAGTGTTGTGGAGTTAGGTTGGATGTGGTGGGCAGATAAAAAATATCTACGAGGGGCGGACCCTTGCAAAAAGCGCACAAAGTAGTATTTGTGTGAACTAAATCACGCAAATTGTATTGAAAAAAAGAAATCCTGAAAAGATCAGTACCTCTTTAAAATGTACTAAAGGTGAATAATTACATGTGCATCACATGGTGCTAGTGGGAAGAGCACTGTTTCTCAAATGAGGGTATTAGTACTCCATATTCTCATTCTTGGACTCTGTTAAGGTAGCTATGAGTGACTAATAGTTGTGTGACTAAAAAGTGAATATCTATTTAATTTTTACTGGATCTTCAAGCAGTCCTTTGGATCATCTATTGATCATCTATACAAACAGTATCTTTACCTTAAATAAAGATGCATTAAAAACACAGCAAGACAGCTCCAATTTGATCATGTAGTCATGATAAAAACCAGAATCTATCCCCAAAATCGTTTTTTTCCAAGTCGTTAAAGACAAAAAAAACAGGACTTTGGTATTTTCTAGTAGTGACTGGATGTTATTCACACGAATGAGATGATTTTGTGAAGGTTTATAAAGGTGCTGGCACCGAAGTGACCACAGAAGAGACCAGTGAAGCCCAGTGAATGGTGATGAAACAGAGTGACTGAGAGCCTCTTTAACTCATTCTCATTGATCCCAGCTTCAAATACCTGATCCACATGAGAGCCACAGACACATTCCTCATCTCTTATCCCATTCCCACACTCGTTCTAACGAATGGGACACAAGGCTTCTTTATCTTTACTCGTGCTGCTCATTAATATTGGCATAAAGCAGCGTTCTGCATTCTGCAACTGTTTTTCCTCACTCTCTCTTATTTTTCACTCATCTATTTCCTTTCCTGTTCTCTCTGACCTGCCATCTCATTACATGCTCCTAACCCCCCTACCTCTTACATCATAAATATTACTCATCATTTCATCCCTTCCTCCTTCACTTTCCCTTTCATTCGTGCAATTCCTCCTCTCTATCACCATCTCTTAATTTTCCCTCTCTTTTCACACTCAGATTTCTCTTTTCCAGTCTGACGCTGCCTTTTTTCCCTTCCGTCAAATAAAAATCCTTTCATTTCTAATTCTACAGGTGGTGGGATGGAGGAAGGATGTGTTGCCATGGATACACTCTCAGCCTCTCTAGGGTTGATGTGGTGCTTCAAACCCAACAAGAACGGCATACATACACATAAAACATACACTAACACACACATGGACAAACACACAGACATGCGCACCAAATAATACAACATTTGCCTGTGAAGGTTGATCTCCGAGGTTTCTGCACATTTGCTCACACATGAGCTTTTCCTCCACCTCGTTTCATTTCAGTGACAGTTGTAATTTTGTACAAGTGCATGCACACTGCATATGTGCATATATGCATCTAAAGTTACACAGTTTGTTTTCCTCCTCTGCTGCGACAAATATGGGTTTACAAGACTGCAACAGAGCGCTCTACGCCCTCAGCTGAAATTTGAATGCCAATATTTTGCTATTAAATTGTAAATGGTGAGCGGGAACTTAGTAAAACAAGCATATCTGCTGCATCATTTTAGGCAGCTGCATTTAAGTGTCTTGAGCAATGAGTGTATGATTTCAGTCTGCTAGTAATTTGTTACCATTGTACAAGGAGTAGCTGGATGTTGTACGTGGACCTTGTTTCTGTCACTAGCATTGAAAAATGGTCAAACACATGTCAGCATGTCTCCATGGAGACAACAGAAATGTTATTATAAAGACTGCAGCCAGATCAACTTTAGCACCCACTACAAGCAGCTCACTCCGACTGTCTCACTCACCCACACCCAACAAGTTTCTTATAAATTGGGGTCAAGTATTAAGTTTTGCATCTCATAGTTTAAAAGAGAGAGAGAGAATGACCAGAACGCTCCTCTAAAAGGACATTTTTTTCAACGCTTGTAGAAATTTCTGGTCAAATAGCAGTGTGCAATATTGTGTTCAACATACAGCATCATGCTCTTGTGCTAAAAAAAAAAGTGTGAATTAAGCAAAGATCACACAAAATCACTGGTACTGACAAAAGAGACAAGAAAGTGATTCAAACTGTTCTGACATTTACTAACTCACAGTCAACTTACTCAGCTTGTAGCTGACCTTAAAATGACACAAACAGGAATTTTCTAATCTCACGTCCTTTGTATCTACCTTTCAAAACCCTTACATATATTTCAAAAACCGAAGTGTTTTGTTTAAATGACACCGATCTGGTTAAGTTTGTTTATGTGTAAATAAAATGTGTCTTGATGGAAAGTTCTTATATTTAAACAAAAGTCATCAAAGGTATGACTTTTGTCTGTGAAGGTTCAGACAGTTGGTGTCGTAAGCCACCGCCTCTGTTCAAAGATGGTCGTTCACAGTGGACATAGATGGTAAGACTTTTGTTTTTTTAAATTAATGGGATAACAATAAACATCTTTCAGTGATCCAAAAACATATCCAATCACAGCAATAACGTCATGCAAACGCTAGATAGTCTGTTCTGGAAAGCTTGGGAAATATTTAAATATATAACTTTAGGAGTTAAATTGGATCTGGGTTCACCAGCTTGCAGAAGATGATGAACAAACAGCAGCCATGTTAAAAACTGATGTTTTCACCCATCCATCCACCCCAGCCTACTCCCCTCATAGTTATTACAAAAGGCTAACCTGGGTTTATTTTGCATTAACCAAAATGCTGCTGCATGCATGAATGAACCAGTCAGATATACTCAGATCAGCAGTTACTGGTAGTAAGACCTATACCTGTCTGGACATTGTAATATAAGACTCTGATGCTGCTGACTCTGTGCTCATTAGTGTCAGAAATACTGGATTTAAAATGTTTTCGTCATGTTACCATGACAATTTCCCAAAGCCTGAAATCAGTTTTGTTAAGACTAACTCTGATTAAACAATTGATTCAATGTCCAATCACTTAATGTACTTGATTGGTGATAAAGACTAAGTGCCTGCCTGCCTTGTGTGATACTGGAGTTTACTCTGTCATGCAAATTTGGCCGTAAACTGTGAAGCAAACATCACACAATAGAAAAAAAAACACTGTGTAAACTAAATAAACCCAGCTGTATAATTATGTCTTTTCCTGAACCTGGTTGGTAGCCACGACAGGTGTGTGTATATCTGTGTATAGGCTCACAGTAGTGTGTGATGGGCGGAGTGAATGTTAATATGACAGCCTGCAGTAGAGGCGGGAACGCGCACAGCCAGCCAAGGAGAGAAGAGCTGATGCACGAGTATGAACTCAGTGACTCACATCACCAAGGACACACTCTCAGACAGGCAGTCTAGCACCTACATAACACATTAAAAACAAACACATTTTAAAAGAGATAGACAGTAGAAAGCTGCTACTCTGTAGTACTGGTAACACAAAGAGACAGGTGCAAGCCTACACACAAGCGAAAAAAGATCTGATTCATCTTTCATACATTTTTCACCTTTTGCCTCATGCACACACTACCTGCATAAAGACAGAAGCGTGTAAATTAATGTTCAAGGGTATGCAGAGTTTGAGAGCGCCAACTCAGCACTGGAAAGAAAAAAAAAGCGCACATCCTGTATCATTTTGTCTTTGGGAGGGACGGAAGCACCCCGTGACTGTCAAACTGCTCATGAAACTTTGTCAAGGATTTTTATGACTCTCTTTAGTCAAAAAAGAAAAGAAAAGAAACTGTGGAGGATCTCTGCCAAGGACGGTCACTGACAACAATCACACCTGTGAGTCAGAGCTGCAGCAAAAACACCTGGGCACAAGGATGACGACATAAAGGGGAAAAAAATGCAGGTGACTATTGCATTAATTTATATTACATACTGTACTTGTCCTGATACAAATACATTACACGGCCAAAAACAGACGTCATTGAACACTACCACCTTGGAAGAAGAAATTTCAGATGTAGGCTGTAATTCACAGGTTGTGGAACAAGGAATGGCGAGTGTAGGTGGACTCTGTTAATTTTGCTGCACTTGTGGACTCACTTCCTGAGCTCTTGTTTGAAACAATAATATGAGCGACACTGAGGAACAGCTGTTCCAAGTGCAGAGGTGGGTGGTTTATTTAAATGCGACAGCACTGAGACTGGGCGTCTTAATAAGTATGGCAAAAATAACTCCGCTGTCACTTTGGTGATTTTGTCTACAAGAACAAATTAAATCATCGCACCAAATGTGTGGAACTGATGCAACAAATGTGCACGTTCAATCACACTCCAACCAGCGAAACCATTTAAACTACCATCAGTGAATAAATGTGATTACATTCAGTGAAGTTCTGGTATCGCACTCTGCATTTATCTTCATGTTAAAGAGTTTTTCTTCCAGTATTGCGGTTGTTAAATTTTTAAAAAGCCACAACTTTTCTACAAATTAACACCAGAACCTTTAGAAATATGGGCCTGACTGCCCTTACAGAGAAACACAACAGGTTCTTGATCAATTTATAATTTCTTTATCATGCATAATGAAAACACTCAGTGGAAGTTCACATTAAATAACTCAACATACTTTGTGTTCTATTTTCATAGCTTGCTGCTCCATTTGGCTCTGTGTCTGCTTTTAAGGACATTATTCACTTGTGACCTCAATTAGCAAAATCTGACATTTAGTTTTATTAACTTAACAAATTATGCTTGTGTCGTGATGTATCGCTGAAACCACAACTTTGCCTGTAACATACAACACACATTTTAGACTTTTTGTCCTTTTTCACAGGGCATTGCTATTTTGGGACAATCACACACACACACACACACACACACCTTTGTGTAGAGCACAGTCTGCCTGCACACACACAGCAATGCCAATAGAGCCCGGACAGCAGCTGGTCGGGTCAAGCCCGTGGCCACCTGCGTATGCTAGCAGTGATCTGCGGGCAGATCCAGGTGTGAGGATATTTCAGATAAGATTAGGATCATATACGTTCCTAACAAACAGATTTATCTGGGATGAAGCACATAATAGCCATCACCGATCCACGTTTGGAGCACAAACACTCAATCTTTTTTATAGTGGTTCAGCTTCAGCAGTGCTAACAAAGAATAGCTGCTGTTGTAATAACTTGTTTGACAAATTTGTTTTGTAAGACTATTCATAAAAAAGTAATAACACTAACAATAAATTTAATGCAATGACATGATAATGCTTTATACATAAGTCATCACATGTATAACTGTATTCATATAACACTTCCTATACCTGGGATGCAACTTTGCATTATTTTCACACACCACCAAACAGTAAGTAAGAAAGAAAAAAATGCTAAAAGTAGCAAAACAGTACCTTTAAAATACTGCAAAAGTGCACAACTTCAAAAGTTAACATAAAAGTTGCATGACGTACTGCTTGACTTATATCGTATCAAATATCCATCTGTGCCCTCATGTCAGCCACTGAAATTCAGATCTGTGGAATATCATCACTGTTGGTCACTGGAACATGTATGCTTCATAATACCAGGGGAAGCTGCTTTGATTTCAGCTCACCTTAAATCAGCTGACAGGAGCAAATCGTCATAATACTTTTAGCAGGGCCGACTCAGTGTTATAGTTGGCCCTGAAATCCAACTGAAACTTTTAAAATATTTGGTTATGTTGCAAATATGTAAGAAGCTGATTTAAAATGATTTTTCCAAGACTTTGAAGAGGAAGAAAGGTTAAAATATAGCGTGGTAGCTGTTGGGTAAGATGGGTCTAGCTGGTTGTTCTTCACTTCAGCAGGGGTTGAACAACTGCCTGTTTGAAGAGAGATGGCAGACCTAGAAGTGTTGATGAAGGTTATTTTTTAAGATTTCAAAAGAGACTTAAACCTTGTACTGTTTCCACTTTCTTTCTGATCTTCTGCATTCCCTCCTAAGAGCTCTAGTGGCGTCACTGATCCAGGGTGACTGAGACCTGGGATTCCTCGGTTTATACGGAGCATCATTCTCCATAACTGAGGAGCAAGTGGTGTTGAATAAATTAGTAAGGTCCTCAGTGCTGGGATAGGGCAGGGGAGCCTCTACAGTCCAAATATCTGAGGCGGCTTTGAAGGCCCCACAAAAACTGTTAGCAATGGAGGAATTAATATAATGTGACTGGCGGAAAGGGAGATGTGGTTTTGTAGGGGAAAGAGGGAGCAGCACATCAAAAATGACAGAGAGCTGGTCTGATAAACAAGCATCAGTTATGTTTGGATTACAAACTGGAATACCAGATAACTAGATCTAATGTACAGCCCAGTTTATGAGTGTGTGCAGAGGGATGTGACCTTTATATGAACTGATATGAGTCTTATACAGAGCATTAAAAGGCATGTAGTATTGTTAAAGATATGCATCACATCCAATGCGATATCAAATCCATGTTTTTAATATGTTAAAGCTTTTTGTGTCACTTTTGCTAAAGCATCAAAATAAAGCTACTAAGTGTATTACAGGAAATAACCCGGCCACAGTGAAGTCACGAGCCCTGGTACTCCTTCGGTCAGTGCCAAGCCTGGATAAATAAGGAGGGCTGCATCGGGCATAAAATATAGAATAGAGGAAAATGATCTGCTGGGGTTACCTCACAAAGGGATCAGCTGAAAGAAGAAGTTGAAAATGAGTAATTAAAAAAAAAACATCTTCAGACTGTTGCATCACAGACTCCTTGTTCTGATTCAAGGAAGACAAAATGGATATCACTGCTGTCTTTTCATTTTCTGTCACTTTTACTAACAAGACTGCTTGTCGCTGCTAATTACTTCCTGAACTCTGCTCTTTATATGCAACTGCAGCATTTTGGAAACATCAGCCATCAATCCTGACTGCTCTGCATGTCCATGACACACTCACTCGGAATTCAAAAGCATCGAATGCCAGCTCAGATAGAAGATATGATGCAATATTCACATCACTTTCTGTGCTTTCTTATAAAACCTGAAGTGCATATGCAAACTCTGAATATGTAACAAGCACCAAGGCTAACTGTATTTGATCTGCAAGGTGGCATGAAGAGATGAAGACTGCTTCTATGTGCTGTTCGGATATGAGTTTAGACACTATTGTTTCCAGAGCCAATAGTAAATTGGCTCTGGAAATCTACTGGAAATCATACACTGCGCAGAGTATGAAATCATTATCCAGAAATAATGAATAGACAGTATAAATAATGATAACGTCTACAAATTAGAGCTGGTAATGAAAGACTACGTCCATTGAGAGTGGCTTTGGACGCAGACACACACATACATGCATGGTCAATAGGCGGAGAACCACCAGACTTGGCAAGAAATGTAAGCATTAGCCAAAAATCCAACCAACATTTTAAACTTAATGAAATTCAAAGCGCGATCGCACATTATGGCGGTGATATGAACACACTGTTCTGTCAGTGGACGTGTGTGGTTTCCATGGAGACCAAAAGGTGGAGGATGAGCGAGTGCAAAGCCATTGTTCACCAATTACCAGAGCATAGACGGAGTAAATTTTGTGTTGCTTGCTTTTTACAATAAAGAGGCTGGACTGGGTTAGTGGAGTCACGGAGGGAGGATTTGGCTTGAAGATTAACCCAGTGCACACCAAAGATAATCTGTCAACATGCAGATATATGTCAGCAGGCCAGAAGAGAAGAGACACTGAGAGAGCAGGGGGGAGATGAAGGGAGAGGATAACATGAGGAAAGCCTGAGTAGATTCTTGAGTTTCATTACAGAAACAAGCGCTGGACACTGTTATGCCATCCATCACATATCAACCACCTGAAATGCTCACAGGGGATGGGGCAACATAAGAGACGGCGGCATAAAGACACAGAGGGAGGAGGATTGCAAATGGCCACCGGAGAAAAAGACGACAGGAAATGAGTGACGGTTTTCTGGTCGGTTGTCATCAGCTCAGCACAGTTGGCCTTGGTCATCTAAGCATCAGTCACAGATGTGGGGCAAGCTGCCGCCTCCTTATTCACCGGTGAAGTGAGAAGATGTGATGATGATGATGATGATGATGTGCGTGTATGTGTGGATGGAGAAGGAGGAGGGGGAAGAGGGGGGTAGGACTGTTAGCCCAAGGTTGTTTTATGTCGTCTGCACCACATCAGCTGACCTCTTTTTGTTATCCATCCACTTAAGGTTGAGCTGACACCAAATGCCTGCTATAGTGTGGACAAAAGAACGCTAAATGAGTTATTGGTACTCAAGTTGAGTTCAAGGTGATCAAACTATATTTTATTACCCTAAAATTCTTAGCTTGACCCACAAAGCTGATGATGATCAACAGCTGCTGAAGGAATTACATTCTCTTACTGACATTTGAGGACTTAATAGGTTGAATTATTAGCTCATTCGCACCTAGTGCTAAACTAATATGGTGAATATGGGAAAGAATACATGTGTTGATCATGTTTAGCTCAAAGCAGTGCTGCCCTTACACTCTAAAACAGATGGTAGTGTGGCTGTGAGGTGCTTTTTTTTAATGATTCCACTGCAATAACTGGTGTTTAATATTGCCAAAAAGATTTAAGCTTGGGGTTGTGATGCAATATTAATACACACCTTTAATGGAACTGCTTAATAATATGAAAAATGTGCATCCAGCAAAGACACCACTGAGTTACTGCACTCAGATTGTTCCAGCAAATAATTTCCACAATGAAGTATTTTAGAGATGCATGTAGCTGAATGTTTTTAACTTTTAGGGGGAAATAGTTCCAGTCGTCCTAGAAAGCCTTGCAGCATTATTAATCCTCACATATAACTTTGCTTGGGATAAATACATTTTAAAAAATATTCATTTAAATGAATCTAAAGCTCTATTATCAATGTGCATTACACTGCACGGGTACGGTTTTAAAAACTTTTAAAAGCTTTTAAAAACTGGTTTTCATCATCACACTTTAGTGTAACAAAGCAGGGGAAACAGCCTGCTTGCATCCATGACATTAGTGCGGGAAACTGGAACAAAGGCTGCTGAATGAAATGACATAATTTGGTCGGAGGGTTAAGTCATTATTTTTGTTCGGCTGCTGCTGAATGTGTAGAAAGCTTCCAGACACATTTATGGATTTTGCTCAGTATTAAACACGCAAACAATAAAATATATGGCTTTAACCTCACAATTACACTCCATGAATTTCAGCGAGCGTTGTGAAAGGAATCAGCCAGATTATATTAGATTATAACGCCAGACTGATTCCATCTCGTGCACGCTCCTGCATTATTAATCTGACAGCAATGTAGCTCGGCCGTGCGCAAAGAATCTCAGACAAAGAGACACACACACACAGAGGCAGAGAGCTTTCTTGTCGTTTTTTATGTTTTTTCCCCTTCCTCTCTGTGTATCAGAATGTCCGTTCAGATCCCTTCATGAATTATTCATCAGGT
>VUQG01023848.1:108142-130468 GCA_015106755.1 Etia nguti
AAAAGAAAAAGAGGAGGAAAAAAAAAAAAACAAAAAAAAAAAACTTTTTATAAACAAAAAAAAAAAAAAAAAAAAAAAAAAAAAAAAATCAGCAAGAGCAAAATCAATATGCAAACAATGGATCTACCAGTTTTCCCTGTTTAAGAAAAAAGAAAACTACCTTAAACACATACACACACACACACAATGAAATTAAAGGAAACTGAGTACCCTCTGGACCTACAATTCATGCACAAAGATTCAAATCGCCTACAGTGGCTGCAGCTGGGTTATAGCTATGAGTGTATGATTGTATGATCGTGTCAGAACTCAGATTAGACTGAGGGAGATGTTGCAACAGTTTGAAAACATAAGACTTTGTGGGAAAAAGAAAAAAATCTGTGCAGTGTCTTTGAGTCTGGTTGACTTCAGATGACAGTGTTGTCTGAATGTCAATGTCTGTCATTCAGCTTCACTCGGCTACCTGCGGCTTAACCGCGGTGTCTTTACTCCCCTTCCCAAACACAATCACATTCTTGAAAAAGGTTTCTTTGTCGCATTGTGGTGATGATGTTGATCCTGTTCTCGGACAGCTCCTGCAGCTCTCTGATCAGCTCCTGCAAAGACGGACTCGGCCAGGGGTGGTCGTTGCGGTCACTTTTGAGAATGTACGAACGCTCCACGATCAGCTCCAGCTGCTCAAGGTGTTTTAGTTTGTTGAGGAGCAGGAGGTCTCTTTTTGGTTCCTCGTGGAAGAATCTACAGAAGAAAGGGCAGAAAACATATGTTTTAGACTCCTGATTGTAAGATCTGGTGCTGGGGTAACTGGAAACCCAGAAAGGAAAAAATAAAAATCAGGTGACTCTTTTCAGCAGATTAATGTTTGGGTTGTATTTAAGAAAATTCTTCAGCATAGCTTAAACTTCTAGTGCTTCTGTTAAATAAATGAAGCAAGTTTAAGCCACCAACATCTTTTTTTAATTGATTTATGTCACTCAGTACTGCATGAAGGTAATCGATGAAATGTAATCTGTAATAAATTCAATGAGTAATTCTTTTTAAATTCTATTTAAGTGAATGAATTATTGTACTTTCTTATTGTGAGAGGATTTACTGCTTTGCATTCTTGACTGCAGGTTAGACATGAGACATCTGATGAACTTTCACCATTTTGTCAACCGTCAACAGTTTATTTTGGGTGTCAGGTTTCAATGGCTGGTATAATAACAATAAATACTAAATATAAAATAAAAATCTTCCATCTCACCGTATCCTAAGAGTCTTGAGCTGAGGAAATAGTCTGGGAAGCTTTTTGCAGAGACTGCCGGAGAAGCGGTTCTGATGCATGTCGAGGTGCTCAAGTTTCTTGACTTTACTCGCGATGAAGCATAAATCCTTCAGCGATATGATAACTCTCAGTGCCAGCCTGGTCACGCGGGGTGGAAAAGCGGTCGTATAGTAAGCAAGAGAATTCCCACCTAGACGAGACAGAAATCAGAAGAGTTACAGGAGGCAGTTTTGGCCTAAAGCTTGTTCTTTTGGGGGTTTTTTTTAAACTTGCTTCTTGCTTTTACAAATAGGATGAAGGAACAGGCAACACATGGGACAAACAGGTTTTCACCCTTTGTTTTCTGATGATGTATTTTGTTGGAGAAAGTATGTCCTTTGTTAACTAAGAATGTATATAGCATCAGAGTATTCACTAAAATGCTGGCAGGCCACCTATACGCAAATACTAATAACCTGCTTTTAAAAATAAAATAATGAATACTATTTGTAGTGCTGCTAGCACTTATGTTGCTAGTCTGTGCTACTGCTTTATTTTGTATATCAGGTCAATTTGCGTAACCAAACTGAAAGAAACAAAAACACAATGAACAATGGTGACACTCACCAATGATTGCAAGTGATTCTAGCTGTTGCAGATGACTCAGCCAGGACTGCAGACGACATTTGACGCCAAGTTTTAGATACCTATAGCGAACAGTCAGTGACTTCAGTGAGGTCAGTCCCCTCAGGGCGTTCTCAGACAGCATGGTTTCTGGGTAATTCACCAACTCCAGAGAAGTCAGTGCTGGGCCACCATACGCTTCTACAGGACCAAAGAAGAGGAGCAGGTTAGTTAAACCTTTTATTACTTCTCTGCTAATAATTTGGCACAGTGGCTGATCCAACTGTCCCACCACTACAGGCTTAGGTAGTAAGTAAAACTCTGAATGGTGACTGTGTGTCTGTGTGCAAAACTGTATGCAGAGTCAATCTGGCAATTTTACAGTAGTCAAATTGTAATAAATGTAGGGGACAAGAGACAGTGTGATCAGTATGTGGACATCTTTAAGTTACTTTTATTAAGATCCTCAATAGTGGCAGCAACATAGAAGCTATTCTTCTTCGTGCCGCATGTGATCCATCAACTGTTAGCAAGTCGACTCCTTTAGGAAAAACTATGATAAACAGTATCATCCACCCTGTACTCAGTAATGTCATTGATGCTGCAAGTTAGATACATTGCTAATAATCAAATGTATGAAATTACTGAAAGCTGTCTGGTTTAGTGACCTGCTGAGCCACAAAATACATTTGATCCAGTTACACAGCAGCTGTAAATGTTGTTTGGGGAGCAATTTGGCAGGTAAACCCACATGTAAAGTGCAATTTTCTCTTGATGAATGTTATTTTAATATTTCAGGTGTATAAAATTAAATAAATAAATTGTATACTGGTTCTGATGCAGACTTAAAGGGTTACAAAATGCTGTAAAGACACTAGACTTACCTGGGTCTTCTGGGTCTGGGGGATAAAAGTAGTCGTCGGGCAGTGGCACTTCTGGCTTCTCTTTCATCTCCCAGGATAAATGTTTCAGCTTCTTAAGGTTCAACAGCAAGTTATGGAAGACCTTACAGGGCACCGGTGCCACCGCCTGCAGTCTTCCTTCAGCCTGCTGGTGAAACAGCAAATATTCCAGATTGAACAAGCATGACACGCTGTTTATGAACTGAGCAGTGCTTGGCAGCTGGATGTTGCACACACTCAGGTGAGTCAGCCGCTCTGCTAGATGCCCACTCTGACACTGCTGTAGTATCGGCTCGTTCCAGGTGGCATTTTGTATCCCGAGAGTCTTCAGGTTGGGGAAATCAGGCAGGTTGTCCACATTTTTCTTCTTGTTATGCTGCTGTCCCTCCATGCAGACAATGGTGGTGAGCCGTGGGAGAGACTTGACGAGGTGTTTCCAGTCTTTGGGCCTTAAACGTTGCACTGCAACACGGGTCACCCTGCGGTACTTTAGTGTGTCCCAGAATCCGGATGTGTAACGTGGAAAGTTGGATAGGACCACCATGTGGTTCCGCCATAGGCATGGGTGGTCAATCAGCTTTTTGAGGACTTTGCAGCAGCAGCGTACCCTGTGCTTTTCCTGTGTGTTCAGGTAGCTGAACACCAAAACCCAAACTTCGGGTGGCAGATGTGATAGCCACTTGACCCTCATGTTAACTGTTTGAAAGCCTCAGCTCCAGGCCTGTTTAAAGTTCCTTTGGCCTAAGTTTTTAAAGGCAGGCTGCACCTGAAAAGTTAACAACAATAATACTTTACCATCCAGACTAAAATAATGCAAAGAAGATGCACAGAACTCACTAAAGCCATCTCTCAAATAAGTTTATTTTTGGCCAGCTACTCAAGAAAGTCTCTTGATGCATGCTCAATCAGCCAGGTACGGAAATCAGAAAAAGTTGATTCTGTTCAGTGGGAGAAACATTTCTCCCACTGAACAGAATCCAGATGAACAGAATCAACTCAAGAAAGCTTTGCATTATGTCAGAGTCCTTCAACTACTCAACCATAGTCCTTTAACTACTTGTAGTTGAAGGACTACAGTCTTTAATCTCTTTTAAAGACAAATATGACTGCAAATTCAAATATGATGGACTATTTCTTTAAAGACTGTGAATCACTGAAAACAAAGCAGTAATGTAATAATCCAAGTTATAGTCATATAGCTATTGTTTGGTAATTGGTGTCTAAAATCATTTTTATACCGAAACTTAAAGTTGTGCTTTGAAGACTGAAATCATTATATTACTCCAAGAAAGCTATCCAGCTTTTTTGTCAAAATTATTGCAAACACTTTTACCTCAGCACAGATGTGGCAAAAGCATGTTGAAAATAATTATTTGGTAAAATTAACATCCATTCAAATACAATGGTTTCTCCAAATGTCCCTCCAGTTTAAAAATAAATGTATATAAAAAGACATCTCTTTAGTGGATGTATATAGTTCAAAAATAATTGATTTCTTACCTGGTAGAAATTCCTGGGGAATTATGCCTTCAGAAAACACATCCCCATGAACCTAAAGCCCAGAGGCAGAAGCTTTTCCAGCCTGCACACTCACAGAGTTAAAAGAAAATGAGTGAGTATCTCTGGTCTGTGACTCTTAAAAAGCTTGCTGGTACTTAATTAACATATGACTCCACGATGGAATAATACCTGCACATCCTGTTTATCTACAGGTTACAATCTACATGTGACCTTACTAATCAGCCTTTTGTTTTGTCCCTGTTTCAGTCTTGATTTTGTCACTAAACCTTTGTGTAGCGACAGACTCCTTAATCACTCACATTTAAACCACACCTCAGTGATTGACTGCTGTCCTCTCCTGTCCTCCTCTGCAACGTCATAAAAGTCAGGCTTTGCGAGTCCAGGGTCGCTGTGTCTGAAAGCCCACCATAAGCTTCAACAGTTCACACCCACCTACACCCTTATTCATGCGTTCCAAAGCATTCACCTCTTGGCTGGGTGGGTCAACGAGTCTAATATGACCTTAACAACAACTCTTGATAGCTGAAGCCCCACAAAAGAGTTAATGTGAGTGAATATGTAAACCCATCAGCCATTTTCTTACAGACAAAGCTGCCAAAAACCTTTCTAGGCAATAAAAGACAGATGTGCATGTGAGGACAAAAATGCACATTACAGTCGGATCAGAAAAGAGTGATTAATCTGCCTGCTCCTGAAAAAGTCTGTCCAAGGATGTCCAGTAGTGTGAATGGGTCTGAGACACAACCTCTGACATGACCTGATTACTCAAACATTACTAGCAGTTCTTGTGTGAAAGAAGAATCTTGAAGGATGTAAACAACTACAAAAAGACATGACCGGACTACAGTGAGATACAAAATGTGTCCAGTTCTCTCTGTGATCACATTTGCAGTGGTGTGTATAAGTGTTGGTAAAAGGGATGTTGCTCGTCTGTGGAGCACATCCTGAGCACTCCACTGCTTATGAAGTGGAGAAAGAAAGGTTTATTTACAGTCCATGTAAAGTACTCAGCTTGTGCTCTATTACTTAAGTATTAGGAGGCAAAATGTTAACATCTAACAGAACTTTATAACACTCAAAAGTAGCCAAACAGCTGAGACTATTCAGTCTACATCTATATCCATCCATTTTCTTCTGTCTGTTGATGGTTTCTGCAAGCTGAAGATAATTATAGCTCAAACAAAATGTCTTATCCTGCAGTTTGTAAATAAATATATTCATGTCTTCAGAGGAAACCAAAGTTATCATTAGATGATGAGCTTAACACTCATTCAATGTGTTCCTTCCATAATAACACACAAAGAGGTCTAACAGAATAAAAAAAAAAACATGTTTTCTTACCGAAATCAATCCAAAACTTGTTAGTAATGATCTATTGATACTTTGAAACAATGGAAGAGAGAAAGAAACAATCACTGCATATTCTGTTATTTATCTACAGTTTACAGTCTTTTCATCTCATAGCTGGGTGGGTCAACGAGTCTCATAAAACCCCAACAGCTCTTGATAGCTTAAGTCCCCACAAGGCAGTTAATGCCCAGGTCTCTAAACTAGTCAGTCATTTTCACATATACAAAGAAACTACCAGCTTTTCTAGACATTAAAAGACGGATGTGCTTGTTAGAATAAAAAAGTTTATCAAATCAGACCAGAAAACTGTGTTTAAACTGCCGGCTCCCTACAATAAGGTATGTCCAAATATGTCCAGCAGTGAGAATGAGGTACAGCTTCGAACATAAAACAACTGAGCCATCATTTCCAAGAGTTCTGGTAGAAGTGTAAACACATTTACACTATTCCCAGTTTCTGTGGTTTTGCTACAGCATGCACACTATATTCAGAAAGAATTTCCATGCATAATTCTTGCTAAACTATTGTATTTAAAAAAAAAAAAAAAAAAAAAAAAAAAACACAAAAAAAAAAAAAAAAAAAAAAAAAAAATAAAAAAAAAAAAAAAAAGAAGAAGAAGCTGGAACATCACAAATTACTGTGTAATCGCACCTAAAACATTACACAGTAAAATAATTAAATAACTGGAAATTTGTTTGCGATTTAGCTCATTCTTTCCTGAATTTAAAAATTAGCAGGGTTAAATGTATGACTTACAGTGTAGATGCTCCTTTGAGAGGTCTTGACCGCTATTTCTTGATGGGCTGATCCAAGGGCTTTCTTGGCAGTTATGAGGAAAATGATTGATCAACTCCTGGGAGGGACAAGGAAAGGAAATTCAGTTCAATTGTTTTATCAAGTGCCAAATCACAACATCAGTTGCCTCCAGACTCTTTGCATTAAAAGGGTAAAGGTAAAACGTAAAGACCCTACTTCAAGCACTTTGTTGACAGTGGGAAGGAAAAACTCCATTTAAACAGGAAGAAATCTCACATGCAGAAATCTCCTAAAGAGCCTGGCTCAGGGAGTGGGGGCCATCTGCAGCCACTGGTTGGGGTTAGGGAAGCTGATTGTTTTTAAAGTTCATACTTTTTTTTTTTAGCAATGCTATACTATGCCAATGCTAATGATATATGTAAATAATTAATATTAATTTACAGGCGACAGGCTAGCCGTAAACATAGCAATATTAAACATAGCCATTGCAAGCAGAAAGAAAAAAAAGAAAAGAAAAAGGCAAATAATTTGGTATATGTAATTCCAGATCAAGTAGAGGAAAAACGTTAGATCAAATTCAGTACTTTGTTGCAGCGCCTCTGACTTTCATAAAAAGACAACCTGAAATCTTTAATTGGAATGTCTCATGATTAATCATTGAATGTCCCTTTAACCCACAGTGGCTTTAGACGACTGTAAGCCTATGTTCTTCTGTTTAGGTGTTAGTGCTGGCTATTTCTTATCAGTGTATTTCAGCCAACCAATTTCTTATAGTTCTGTCACAAATACTCTCCTTTCTGCCCATGTTTTATTTTTAAAAGCATGCTAATTTGAATTTTCTGCCTACCTTTTGGCTTTTTGTTCCTCCCTCCTATGAAGTGGTGTGTTCCATCTTAATGTGTCTAACCTGCATCTGTATTTAAGGTTTGTTTTACGTACCTTAGTTTCCTTCCAGATGTGTTCGTAGTGTTCTTTTAGTACTCCTCTCATGACAGTCTACTAGTGTTTTTGCCTCCCATTTCTGTTTGCGTGATTAGATTGATTACCTATGTCCTAAACCCTTTTTGATCACAAAGAATTTGAACCTTAACCTCATCGCCAGAGTTGCACATTTGGGTCTTATCAGTTGTTACACTGCTGAAAGGTCCTCCAGTGTTTTGCAAGGAGCAGACATAAGAAATGTCTAACATTGCATTTTGGGGTAGCCTGTTTGCCAGGGGTCACTAGTCAGGCAGGACTCAAATAGTTCAGTGTGTTTATTTATTTACAGTAAATAACAGTTCAAACAGGAGATCAACCCTAGCAAAAGTCCACACAACAGGATTATTCCACAAATCCACACGGATCCAAAGATTCTATCCCAAGAACACAAAACAGTTTACCGCTCTCCAGCAAGGGTCCCTCCAACAGAATCTGTAGACAAGGAAACAGCAGGTAAGGTTTTTTTGTGTCGCCCCCCCAGTGGTGAAGGAGCCAGACTTCACTGTTAAAACTCAACAATCCAGCAAAGACTGCAGGCTGCCACTACTTTAAGTGGTAGCACAAACGAGGACATGGGGAACAGGTGGGTGACTCCTCCAGGTGTGTGAGCCAGAAGGCGGGAACCAGAAAAAAAGTCCCTCTTCTGAACCAAAACCAACCCATGCAGTCACACACACACCCACCCACACTATCACATACCATCATTATTTTTCTGGTTGAACTTACTCAGTCATTCAGCCAATCAAGTGATTTCTCAGAGACGTTAATATGAAACTGCTGGTTAGCCTGCACCTGCTCAACTTGCCTGCTTTATTAAAATGGACACGGCTGACGTCCTCTTTCTATCATCCAGGCTTTCCTTGATAAAGTGCTAAATAAGTTATTAAAAACTGCATATAACCCCCGTACATCACACATGTTGGCAAGGTGACTATTAGGATGAGAAGTAAACTATGTAACTAAGTAAACTATAACTTTAGAGGATCACAGAGCAGAGAAAGCAGAACCAAAAGCAGCCTATTGTGCAGTCATTGGGGCACCCGTCAACCTCCTTTCAAAGGCCACAGACAAACCCACAATGTGGATAAACAAACAACCACTAAATGCTGCTTGAAATGCTGCTGGCCTCTCAGCTTGAAAAGCTCAGCATTTTGTTACCAGGACGCGGACACGCTGGAGAACATGACAGAAACTGTAGATTCTAATGGCTTCTTCCAGAAGATGAGGCTACAAAATGGCAGTAATTTACAGGATGGATGCCAACAGGAGATATTTTATGGGACTAAAGCGCTCTCCTAATGCTGTCTGAGCTGTAAGAAGAGAGATCATCTTCTCTTTGATAGAGTTGAATAGGTTTTTTTTTTTTTGTAAGAGTTCACCAGACTAGCACTGCTTCCTTGTGTTTTCATGCAAGCTGCACATTAAATACAATAAACACACATTTTCCCCCAAACGTTTCATAATTAACATTTGTGCTTCCCCCCAGCCTCCCACATCTGTACTCAATCTGCCACTAAAGATGAGCTTTACACTTCGCAGCTCAGCCATTCTCTCTATTTCTCTCTGGGATGTATCTGTCAATCCCCATTTCCCTCTCTGCAGCAGCTCTCACCTTTACTCCTCATCTTTTGCTTCACAAAGAAATATCCGGACTATGACTCGATGCATCACTATAACTGGTCCTCAGAGGGTAAATTTACTTTTGCTAGAAGCAATTTTTCTGGCCCTGACCTGAGGGCATCTACCTGCAGGATCACATTTAGGACACGATTCAGAGTGGTAACAGAGTCATCGGTGAATGAGACAAGTCACCAGCTGGGTTTAATATAACTAATGAAATGAGAATCTGAGGTGCTGAATGAACAAACTGCGTTGTGTTGAGGATTTTTTGGCAGTGCACACAGAGAGGGTGAGTGTGCAAAACATTTTTGGCTGTAACGCTGCATCCACTGCCACACATGAGGTCATTTTTGAAAGAGCCTGCCAACAAAATCGGTGTAAAAATAATTTTTCTCTGCAGAGTTGCAATGGGATCTCTACAAGAATATCACTATAAGTAACACCACATTAAGCTGAATAAATTAGCAAAGGTGAAGATCAGTAAGCAAAAGTGTCACGCCCAGAAACAGCCTTACCGATGGGATGTTTACACAGCACTGAAAGTTACTGTGCAGTGGGAATGAACTGCAAATGTGATGCTTTTTCCCAAGTCAAAGCAACAAAAGTGAAAAACCAGTATAATCCCTTCCCTTGTTTCTGTTTGAGAGATGTGTGATCTACCAAATTTTATCACCTTGGCTGAAAATATTGGTGACATTCCCATTTATTTTGTCCTTTACTTAATAAACCAATGAGAAAAAAGTGAGGCATAAGCCACCTTTTCAACTGCTGCTGCTAATTCCTAATAGCTTTTCCATTTTAAAGGTGTATTTATTTATATAGGGTTAAAGTGGGTTTTCAACAAGGATGTTTTTGAAGAGGTGAAGAATTCCACTCAGTTTCACTTTAGCCAGAACACCAGTCAAGGAGAGATTGACACTGCTAATTTTCAAAGGTCATAACTGGTCCAGGGATGACTCCTCTTAGCCTCATCCTGAACCTTCCCCTCTGCTTGTACACTCAGTGCACACGACTGGCAGTTACCCTGCAGAGAGAGAACACATTAACACATGAATCACATGTTCCTACCCACACTACCTGTGTGAAAAAGTGCATTAAGGGCCAATATCAATACCATCAAGTAGTATTAATCCTCCAAAGCTCACCGTCAGGTACTTAGTAGCAATAGTGGGGGTTTTTGTGTCTGTGAATTTTACAAGTTTGTTCTTTTGTCTTTTTAAAGTTCTATTTAGCTAATATAGTTTGCTTAGGAGACTAAGAAAAATGGAGCTGTTACCGGCTGGAGCGAGGAGTATAAAGGGATTATAAGAAAGAGGACAATGTAAAATATAACTGACAAAACAAGTTTTTGTTGCAGCCAAATTTCTAAGAAAGGATCCTGAACTGTGTAATAATTTTATGTCCATCAGATGATGTTCACCAGCCCAAAAAGTTGCTTTAAAATGGTGAATAAAGTAAAAACTCCATTAATGACTCCATTTTACAAATCAGAATTTGTTAAATACGTTTCAACATATTCAAATTCTACAAAACCGAAAAGATTATTTTTATTTAATCGTACTTGTGTGTGGCAAGCAAACAAGAAGTCAGCCAGATTCTGAATAAGTACTCAACAAACTCATGGCAAATCATGCAACTCTATGTGCCAACCTCATTTATACTGATAAATAAGGAGGAGAAAGCTAAGAGTAAGACAAGTACGGAAAAATATATGTGTAAAGTCAGCACTATTTTCTCAGACTGCATACTAAAAGGTCTTGTCACTAAAAGGCCAGTGTTTGAGCTCATGTGTCAAGTTAAAAGGCCCTTGTGTAAAACCCTCAACCACTTCTTTCCGTCTCGTTGTCAGGTATTTTTGGTATGCATCAGCAATATGCAGATTGGTCCGTTTTTGTATCCTCGTTTCTGATGTGGAAACCAGTCAAGGACAGCAGCAGCTCGGAGGTTTTAGAGTCAGACTTTGTACTGGATCGTTGCCCATTTTAAATCAAAAGGAAATTAATCATCACTATTAACTCTAAATAGAGCTTCAGTTTAATATTCCATTCTGCTGCTATGTAATATATTACCTATATGCTGACAAAAATGTTAATGTGCATTTTATATTAGTTTGCTGAACTAACCAAGCATGTTGATGCTCCAGGCTAAATATTTAGTATGCTAAATCTAGCTCAAAGTTAGCAACCCTGCTGAGGTGTCCTTCCAAGATGGCATACAGAAGGCAAAACATCCAGACTTTAATGCTCTTGCAGTGTTCCTGGGAAGTGTTTGACTAATGACTGCTGTCCAACCTGCAATTAATCAAGGGGCCTCAAGTGGAATTTCTGCAGACCACCAGAGGGTCTACTTAGAGTGCAAACATGCTTTTCATCAGATTTTAACCACTGCCTGGAGCAACATCATAAAATAATACCTGTATTTGTCTCAAAAACTACAAAAAGACGGCTGTTTTGTGGTTTCATGGTGTCTAGATCTTCAGAGGACGGTTTAGCTCATGTAAAGTGAAAACAATGAATTCTGGCTATTGGCTATTAGTTTTATCTACAAATACTATTAAGAACTGTTCACAATCACATCCCTCTGACAAAAGCCAGTCAGGATTCCTGCGATGCAGGTTAGCAATATGGCAGTTAGATTGTCACGATCCTCAGGCCAAACCTTACCAAAAGAAATGTTCAGCTGTTTGCTTGTATTTTCACCCTCTCATATCAACCATCTGGATGTCTTCCTTCAATACATCATCTACGTTTTTTCTGTCCATAATTAAAAGCCCACTCCCGCCTTTTACCAGTCATAGTCCTTACATTTAAAGTCCCTACACTCCTGTCTTTCCTCCTCTCTGTCTGCCTCAAAACAAGAAATAGCACCAGAAATTGGCCCTGTTGGTAAACACCATCAGAAGGGGGTCCTTGTTAACCTTGGTCAATCCGGAATAGAAATCTTATTGATTGATTTGGCAAAGATTTGACACTGGATGCCCTTGCTGATGGAACCCTCTCCATTTACGCGGGGCTCAGGACAAGCACAAGGAGTACACTGGCTTGCACCCCTTGCCCCCCTGACTGGGTTACTTCTCAGAGGCAATACTGCTACATTTTAAAAATCCCATGTGAAAAAAACTCTTCTGCAACATAACTGCTGTGATGTCACCCTTTGATTTTTGGACTTCACATTTTGAAGACTTAATTTAACTTTGAGTGAATCAGTTTTGGGTGTTCGAGCCATACGTGGTCAAAGCTTATGCCAGCGAGTTTGGCTGGCAAGGCTGTATGGTTATATCACAAACACAGTCCTCCAGGACGGTCTGTACTTCACAGCAACCATATTATTTATTTGATGATTCCATTAAAAATTCTCCAGAATCACTTCAGCAAGCATAGTCCTGCCTGCCACTCAAACGGGCAATACTAGTGTAAGGTTTTTAAAAAATGTAAAGTCTAGTTATTAAAAACAATCGTTTTGAAGATGAAAATTAGCTATAGAGACCACAATCAGACGGCCATTAGAAGAACTGCAGTTTTTCACACCAACACATCGACTTCATCCCCAGAAGTTGCTCACAGTGCTTGATGAGAGATGTTCCATTGCTCTCTCATCAAACTTCCCATCCCCCCTCTCCCAGTCCCACTCGGGGAGTAATCACCCTCTGGCCCCTCAAACCTCTCAATAACATACTCATGGTCAATCTCCTGTATACAGAAATCCCCCCCTCTCGCCAGATTACAGTGCCGGCCGGGATTAGTTTTCCACTTCGTTTGTTCATACACAGATGCTACAAGCAGAGAGCTAAGCAGCTAAGGCAGCAAAACAAGCACACCAATGACATCTTCTACCCAGTTATGTGTCCCTCCAAGACCTGAAAAAATGCCAACAGTTTGTTGCTTTTTTATTTCACTAAACTATAATAGTGTAAAATATAACTTTTGCAGCCCAAATCTTATAGCAGTTTCTGTAACTTGTGGATTTGTGGACAGTACTGTACTTCTGTGTTAAATTGATTCTTTTTTCTTTTCCTATGCTACAATTATTCTCTGAAGCCGTCTAAACAACATGTAAAATTCTTAAGGAAATTTTATTTGTGCGCCACACAAATGCAAATGTTTTAGCTTTGTTATGAAAAATGTATCCTCAGAAATGAAAAATGTAAGAAATGTGCCAAAGGAAATGAAAAAGCTCAAATAATTAGATTGTAATAATAATGTGACAGCACTGTGTGTCTATCATAACCATTGTTGAAGTAGTAATGGCATTACAAATTAATCATACTGGTAAGGAGCTTGAAAGAATGGTTTATTGTGATTTAATTCAATTTTTTTATTGACAACCACATGTTAATGTTCTGTTTGGCCAGTGTTTATGCATTTATGACGAGAGCACCATGCAATTTTGCAGTTTGTTAAAAATCTACTGTTCATTTCAAGTCCAAAAGAGATGTTTAGACTTCACCAATTTTCTTCCACAAAAGCCGGCTAAGCCTGTGACGTCACTGCAAACTGTAATTTACACACTGTGAATGCATTATGTGCAGATGTTTTGGAGCAATGTCCCTAATCCCGACACAAAAGCACGGGATAGATTATCCAGTTTGTCCTCCTGAAGCTTGTAGTTCACGAAAAACACGATCACACGAAGTATCAACCCTTACAAATTAGAAGCAATGTACTACGCGTGTAGTTTTTTAAAAAAAAAAAGTTGTTTCTTTTGGAAATTACTTATTCAGTATTTACTAATAACAATTAAGTAATTCTTTAAAAAAATGGCTAAGACTTGGGGTTTCAGGTGATTGATTTTTAAAATACAATCTTGCAACTGCAATATAAAAATGTACTTATTTACTACATTCTTCTTCTTTTAGTGCTTTTTGTGCAGTTTCAGATGAAAACTTTTGCAATTTTAGCAAGTTCACAAATTGTGTTTTGTCTAAAGAGAGAAGACTTACAAAGAAACGGAGACACTTTCATACAAAACACAGTTTATTTGACAGTGTCTAGGTCCAAGTACCAACAGACCCCATACAAAATAAAAAAAAGGGGGGGGAGAAACAAATGCTACAAAGAACAGAGAGAACTTCCATCTACACAAAACATCTCCTTGAAAATACATTACCAATAACACAAAAAAAGTATCCATTAAAGATAATATATGTAAAGGAAATCCCATCATATTTAAGTGATATTACATAACAAGCCTGGTAAAATGTTGAATGGGAGGGCACGTAGAACGAGAGTGTGAGCGAGGGACCGTACGGTGTGTTTGTGTGCTTTCTTCTTCCAACAGACTGGGAGAAGAGGGCAACAGTCAGCGATGCAGCAGTCATGTGGGCAGGACAAAGAAATCATTGTAAAAGAAATTAAGAAAAAAACAAAAAGGAAGGAGGTGGGGAACAAGAGGTAGCAAAGGGGTGCGCAGAGAGGTAGCAGATAGCGAGAGGAAGATTTCTAGAAGAGGTAGCTAGCAGATGGAGGAGGAGGAAGAGGTAGCAGAGATACTAACAGTGCTAGCAACAGGGAAAGAGTAGTAGTTCTGGTTAAGACTTCACATTAAAACATCCTCATATTGGATTTATTATTCGCTTGTATGTCAGCTTTAGAACGATGCAGGATGGTGAACGCAGACTATTGTTGAAATGATGATTAGAGCAGCAGGAATAAAATAAACATTTAATTTATTTAAAGCTAACTTGCAAGTGTCATAAATGGTTTTTAATGGGTTGAAAGCACTTGCTGATGACCTGACAAAAATGAACGGAGAACGACTTGTTTCGAGGAATAAAATTTCGATTTTAATTTCCAAGCTGACTGACATGAAAATACTTTAAAAAGCTCAGAAACGGGAAACCCGAGCAATGGAAAATGTGGGGAATACTGCGACAAACCGCAGCTAATAAATGGATCCTGTGAAACTGTTGGGCCATTGGCTTTTTGGAAATATGCAGTCCTATCCTAGTCCTAATTCAGAGGAGAGACCAAAACAAAAAGCCCATAACGTTCCTTTTTTCCTCCTTTATAGCTACTGGAGTTGATTTTTCAACATTTTCAGACATTTTGCTCAGCAGATACTGAAAATTAACACGCCAGAACTGTTTTTCTCTCAGCTGTGGTTACTTTAAATTTCCCATTACAGAAAAAGACAAAGTAGACCAGCATCCAGCTTGAGCAGCTGATATTAAAATAACTTCTACCAAATCTGCATGTAAGTATTCAGTGGTTTCGCCCCTTGTTTAATTTAATTTACTGTAACATCACAGGACAGAGCGTTTAAGGACTAAACAGTTATGACTGCTTAGTAACTCATTATTTTTCTGTGTAATGGTTTGATACACAGAAATGAGGACATTGCCGAGTTTCACAGTAGCTGGAAAGTAATGCAAAACGTGCACTAAAGAGGGGAGGAGGGGAAAGAGGGGTTAGCGAGGTAGGCAGCACTAGGCGTGAAGAAACTGAGCATAAAGAGAGGGGGGCGGGGTTTAATCGCTACAGTATCAGCACCTAAAAACATCTAGAAGCCCACCGTGCTGAGGAAGAGCATCGTCGTGTTGTGATGTTTCAGCCGCATCACAGCGCCTCCCTCTCTGTAAAGGCTGTGTGAAGGTCAGCAGGAGATACATGTGTGTTTGTCCAGTGCTTTGTGGCAGGGTCTGGCCAAGTCGGTGTGTGCATGCAGCCTCCAGTGTTCGCCACAGCTTAGCTTACATGTCTGTGTGTGTGCGTTACAGTGCTGCAGTTGGGTGTGACAGACAGAGGAAGGAGGTGGATGTACTTCCTTTCATGGCCGGACCAAGTCCCTACTTGTGCCTCAAGTAATGAGACCTACCCAAGTCTCACTGTTTATTTTAACCCATTTACTGAAATGCATATGAAAATAGCAAATGTAAACTAAATTGGGGCTAAATACTGCAAATGTCTTTAGTATGCAAAACTTTTAAATGTTAAAATCATACAATTTAAAGGTTTTACTTCTCTGATTAAGAGGTCACAAAGTATTGAGAAGAGAACTGGGGATACTTGGCTGTTTCTGGTCTTTTTTAAATGGAATTTTAAAGTCTATGAAGTCTAACAGAATCCAGTAAAAAGTTTTTTAAAAATTGAATTTTAGTTGAATCCTTACATTTCAAGCACAACCAAGAACTATTTAAACCTTTTCACCAGGTACCCTCTCACTCCTATACTCAGAGACTGTTAACAGTATTTACAGCTGCCATTTTTGGGGGTCAAGGAAGATGCACCTTATCAGACAAAGGCAGAACTAAAGTTAAGTCTCACCCTGCCTCTTTGTTCAGTTTTGACTTTATATCTCAAGAACAGCTAGTGCAGAAGTGAATGAAAAACAGATTCCATACATAAAAAAGGCACAAATGACCATCACCCAGCCCTCTGTCTGACACACACATTTACAGACACACACACACACAGAACTACAGTGTATCATTTCAAGAGGAGCGAGAGGTAGATACTCGACAAGACAAGAGTGGGGGCAGGCTGGGTCCCCCGTGTGTGTTTTATTCATGTTAATGTCTGAAAAATCTGCTTGCTTCAATACACACACACACACACACACAAACACCCACCCCTACAGGTCACACCAGCCCTCTAGTCTCGCTAGCTCCCCCTAGTGTTTGTCTTGGAGAAAGAGGAACCAGACAAAAAGCAGGGCGTGTGTTTTGTGAGACTGGAAGGAGGTTTCAGTGCAATTAAAACAGCACTGGAAAAAGAAAGGAGGAAAAAAAAGAAAAAGAGATGAGACAGTTTTTTTTAAATCATTATTTGTTCTGTCTCCTTGTTTTGTTTTCTGTACACAGGGTCATTCACTACATCCTCGGTTTGGCCCAACAGAGCAGAAAACAGTGTTTATTACTAGACGACCCTTGCCGCTGTGCCCTGAGTGGAAGAGTGGAAGTCTGCATGTATGGGTGTATGTGTGAAATGTCGGGTTACCTCTGCTTTTGAACCCTGTGTGTGTGTGTGTGTGTGTGTGTGTGTGTACCCTGTGATGAAGTTTATAGTAGATGTGAGTGCTGAGTGAAAAATACCGAGCCAGTAGCAAAGGCCATCAAAAAGGGGTTGATGTTCAGAGAGTTAGCTTCAAGCTTGTGTGCTTTTGTGTGTGTGTGTGTGTGTGTGTTCGCATGTGTGTGTGTAGCTCTTAGTTGTCAGCCACTCGCCCACTCGGAGGTGCTGGAGGACCTACGGGAGCAGGAGGGATCGCGTCAGGCTGTGCAGGTTGTGGGCCAGGATCTAAGAAAGAGGGGAAATTCTGGTTTTAGAGCATAAAGGAAGCAAGCTAAAGTTTGAACAAATCTGAACTAATATACAACGAATATGAAGGTAACTGTAATCCTGGTATTTGCAATACCAGTCATGTGCAATCAACCAGTTCTACCTGGTATTTAACCCTTTAGTCTGGCTTTCATGATTTGCATTTCTCTGTGCAGTCGTAGCTGCACTGTCTCTCTTCTGTCATATTCAAGACAACATTACAACACTGCTACACTAAGTGATGAGCTTGGACGTGAACAGCTTTTCACAACTGCAGTGCAGAACCTGAAATTCTCAAAGACTGCTTTTTCAGTGGTTCAAGCAGCTACCATCCTCCTCCAGTCCAATTTATTCAACACAGGTTAATTGTAGATGCAATTTGTACAGCTGATGACTGACTTTAAGAGCTCCCTCTACTGGATGATAAGACAAAATACTTCAAAAACAGTCCGTATGCTTAAAGACAAAAAGCTTTAATTTCATCACAACAATCTACCACGCTTAGCCTAGCTAAAGGGAAAGTATTAGACTAATATACACACACAGCAGCGGTCTTATTTTGTTGAAGAACTAGGATTGTATTTTACAGCAGGCTTTAATTAAAAGTGTGCATTGATTTCTGGTAACCTATAACTTATGCTGATAGGCAACGTAAATGACATCCTAAGGCATGAAGGAAATTTTATTTTTCTCCCCCATTTTTAAAAAAAATTACAGGTTAGGTATCAAAAAGTGCAAATATAGCGTAACAATATTAATGGTATGACTATAATATGTCATCTGCAATAAATCTAACAAATTTTGTTTCTCTTAAGGAATGTAAATGCTGAGAAGTCTCTTTAATATAATTTGAAACAAAAAAACGATTAAGTAACTCCATTCTTAGAGTTCAAATTTCAGCTTTAGTACAAGTGGAAACACAAACAGCAGCTGCCTTAATTTCAGATGCTGGTTGGCTGCTTTACAAGGTCAGAGAAATCAATCCAAACCACAGGGTCTGTGCGTGCTGTGATGCTAATAAGCAGCAATGATCCAAATGTTTAGCTGCAGCTGACATTCAAAGTAAATACCAGCTGTCGGCTCTGGGTCAAAGCATTATTTGATTTCCCAGAAAGATTTTTTTTTCTTAGGTTGTTTGTTGTGTAAATACAGGATTCTAAAAACAAGGCCATAATTTAGCGTGTATTGGTTTTGGTGAATTAAATTTTCACAAATCAACACAAATAAACCACCTTGAGTTTGCTTATACATATTCAAAAACAACACAAGCATAATGACAGGGTGACTATTTATACTTACACATGCCGTTGGGGGCTCCGGGGTGGCGTGGGGGCAACATGGGAGGCATGCCACCGGGAGGAGGCCCAGCAGAGGGAGGGCCAGACATCATACGTCCAGGCATTGGCTGAACTGGTCCCATTGGTCCTGCAGCATGGAAAGTACAAATAAAGAGAAATCAGACACATGGAGATCAGATGGACGTAAGGGAGATTTAACAAAAACCTACATGAGGTGCTTCAAACCAGAAACAAACATTCAACCAACAACTAACATGATTTTCTAGAGGAAAAAAAGCCATTTAATCCATTCTGTCCTTATTCTCTGAGAACACTTTAATATGTTATTTTGCTGAAGTCTAATGTAGTGAGTCAACTATGTGTCCACATTTTCCTGCAGTTCCCAACAGCAAATAATCACCAAGGGTTAAAACCAGTCCAAATTAGTGGGACTTTAATAAAGTAATTCATGTAGCTATTCTTCCAGGTAGATTAAGGCATCAATTAAAACAAAAAAAAAAAAAAAAAAAAAAAAAAGGATTAAAATTGTTGCTATGGACATGAAGTCTGCCAATAAAGATTGAAAATTAAGCAAGTTAGCTAACAAGTTGCCATCTAAGATTACAAAACATAGCTACTAGTATAACTTTGGGTATATATGAAGACAACCCACTAAATGCAGCAGAGAGTAGCTACTGAGCTGTCAATATCGGATATGGCAAATGTGTAAAACAAACAAACAAAGTCACAACCTGGTAAAGCTGCCGACATTCTTTCCATATAAAAATGCTAATATTTCACAATATCTCAAAGAACACATCTTTACGGTTATAACTGCTTCCCCTGTTTCAAAGGAGCTTAATCTCTGTATCACTTTGAGCACCAGTGTAGTTTTCCTTTCCCCTCACCTGTCTGTCCTGGGTGGTGAGGGGCCATTGGGTGGTGACCCATTGGGGGGTAGCCAGGGTGCATTGCAGCGCCAGGTGGGGGACCTCCATGGTGGGGTGGGGGTGCTCCGTGGTGGGGAGGTGGTCCTCCGTGATGTGGTGTGGGTCCTCCTGGGTGCATGCCTGGTGGAGGGGGCCCAGAGTGTGGTCCAGCTCCAGCTCCAGCTCCAGGCCCCGGTCCCTGTCCTTGGGCCTGGGCAGCTGCAGCAGCAGCCGCGGCTGCCGCTTGCTGCTCCATCTGCTGCCTCGCCTTCATTTCAGCGTATTTGAGTTGCTCCATGTGGAACGCCTGACGCTCGGTTAGCAGCTGCTGCCTCTGAAGCTCCAACTGCACAGAAATGCAGGAACCATAAGGAAAGATGATTTTAAGACATTTATAATACCAAATACCAACAACAACTGGGAGGTAATGCAGTACAGAAAGTTACATTTTCATTGCTTTATATCCTGATAAGGTCTGCTTTACGCCAAAAAGGTGGACACTAACAAAATGTAGGCCTGCATATTTTACAGGGCAGAAGCCTAACTTATGAATACCATGGCCATGCATGAAATCAAATACACAGCTTTTACACACACACAGGCGTTCTTGTTACAGGCCACAAAGGTATATTTTACAACTACTTTTTAAAACTTTTTCTTTTTTTAAATCTTTAAAAACTGTGTATGCATTTGAGAGCTGAAGAGGCTCGTGCTCATTTCCATTTTGTCCAACTAAACAGGTCGCTGCATTGGCCTTTCCTCATATCAATCGGCGGCCTTTCCAGAACTTCTCTAGTCTGGCAGCAATAATTCTTCCTCTAGACTGAACCTGCAGAGCAGGAGGACAACTAGCGTGTGTGCAGCTATGCTGAGATAATTGAGCCAAGTCCTATGATAACTACAGTGGCCACTGCACTCACCACACATTCCTTATACTGATGAGGCTGGACCCACAGTATCATCAGGTGGGTATTTCAAAACATGGATATAAAAATAAAGAACTAAAGTCAAAGTCAAAAAGAAAGTTTATGAAGCTAAAAAGAAATAAACTAGCTTCATGACAAAAATCAGAACAAGAGAGGGGCAGGTCTGTTCAGTTCCTTCTGCACAGCACATACAGCTCTAAGTAAAGCCTTGTGTTTCTTTGTTTTAGAGGCTCAGTGTTTTACAGTTTATGTTAGGAGCAGCAGCAGGAGTGGGTTGGTTTCACTCCAGTGTTCAGAAAGCCTCTTTAACCAGACTCCTTTTCATGCACTGTTTACAGCTGTGAAACTGGGCTACACTGCCAATGCCGCTACCGTGAAAACACAGTTTTACACTCTCGCTAGCGTCTCCAGGGATTGTGCAGGGACAGAACACACACACAAACAAGAGCCGAGAGTCATTCATTTGCTCTGTCGGGGCAGGTAACAGTTTCACTTGCCTCACTGAACAACTGCTTTGCTTTGGAAAAAATGTTCTCCTCACAGAGAATTAATGCTGTGTCTCTTTTTCAATCTCTATGGAAGACTTGGGCCAAGTGGGGACAAAGCTGTTGACTGGCCAATATCTGTTGATGAATTAAATATTTACTAGTTACTCGTGGCAATATAGCAACCAAAGAAGCGAAACTTTGTAACGCAGTCTTTTCTGGACAACTACAAAGGATGTGCTTAATCCAAATACAAATGAAGTAGTTATCTTTATTTTTCATTTTAAAGTGTTTTCAAATGATTTTAACTTTTTTTTTTTTAACAGTCTAATAAAGACTTCTAACAAGTAATGATATTTATTATATTTACCTATTAATTAAATGGTAGTGGTGTAGTGCTGCAGTCATGTTCCACCTTAACACCTCCTAAAATATTGACATTTGTCCCAACTAAAAATGTCTGTTCTGCTTTAAATTTGGGAGTTTAAATCAAACATTCAACTTTATCTCAATATTTTGTTACACGTGTTTTTCTTTTTATAAAAAATATTTCACAGGCTAAGATAGGGTGTCTGTAAGTATGAACAAGTTAAATGTGAGACCTTTATAACACAATCTTAAGTGAATCTGCTGTGAAAGTCACATAAAAGTGAAAATATACCCTTCTCAAGTAAACCTGTTGATGGCAAGTTGAACTGGTGTTTAAGGAAACGTACAAATATTTGGTTAATTTTAAAACACCATCCAAATATTTATCTTTTCAGACTCTTGCTACAGTAAACCATTTGCACACATGCAAAAACTATTAGGTGAAATCTTAACGATGCAGTCACGCTGTATGAGCTAATTGTGTAGCATTATGTGCCAGAGATTTTCACGGTGGTGAGAATGAAAACGTTCTTGGCTCCGTGGTGTAGCGGTTAAAACATTTGCTGCACACAAAAGATCCCCGGTTCAAGGCTGGGAGGAGACACAAACAACGCCTTAAGCCTCGATTATTGTGTGTATCTGTGGGTCCATTTGGGTCCGAGTGACGTCCATGTGGCTGCCTGTTTTTTTGCCACTGCTCGGACTTGTCTGCAGAGAATTTACATTACAATGCATGAGCCTCGGGTAGCAGACTTCAAAACGAGTACTCTGCTGTTGGGTCTCCAGGTATCTGTATCCACAGTGTAGTATAAAAACCACACGAGGGTCACAGGCTAGTCTACTTTTCATGCCAGTCCCAGATTAATGGGATGGCTGTGTCAGGAAGGGCATCTGGCATGAAATCTGTGCCAAAACAAGCATGCAGAGCCATCCGCCGTGGTGACCTCTTGGGAAATACGGAAGCAGCTGAAAGTACCCTGTGACTAAAAACATTCTCCTTTTGACTTCAAGTTTTTTTTTTTTTTTTTTAACTTATTAGTTTTTTATTTTAATTAATTTTTTTTTAAAATTTTTAAATATTTTTT
>VUQG01023848.1:144629-155661 GCA_015106755.1 Etia nguti
AATAAAAATTAGCAGTTTTTTTTTTTTTTTTTTTTTAGCAAATCACTTAACAAGGTGGCCAAAAGAGAGAAAAATACAACTTACAAGAGTTTGTTATTTTGGACTGGAAAATAAAATATTTCTGATCAATTTGAAGCTATATTTGAACTTATGGACAGAAGCCATTTTTAGCTTCCTAGTTGCATATTATTTTTTTGTTTAAACACTAGCTCTTCAATTTGTATTGCGTAATATCTTGATTTATTTAATTTTTATTCTGATGGTCCTATTGAGTAATATTAAAAAACATTTGATTATTTTGAAATTCATACGTTTCCTGGATCATTATTTTAATTTTCTGGGGGACAGAGCAACAGGGTGATATTCACAGGTGGGCAGACTTGAGCAGGTGAGGTACTAGAGCCTAGAACAGGAGGTTTGCCCACAGGAAGCAGAGATAAGAGTAATTGAAATAATTAGGCAGATTAGTCGACCATCAAAATAATCGTTAGTTGCAGCTCTAGAGAGTCAACAGATAAAAAAATTAAAATTAAAAATCATTAAACTTTCTATATCTTTTGCCTTGCATGGTGACAGGTCTCTGCTTAGGCTGCATTCCATGAGATCCAGGTCCTGTTACCAGCAGGACAAGAGGGATAGATGGATGCTATTTATTTCCTGACCTTTTTGCTTCAGAGAATCAATCTTGACCAAAAAATGTTAAAAATCAAGTCATCACTTTATTCTTTAAGGTTTAGCCAGTGCAAAATCAATGTGATCCAAGAGACAATGTTAGTGAATACAATTTATATAATGTTGCATCACCAAATAATGACACAAAGTTTCAGTTGCTTATTTTCTTAATTTTTCAGCTCCTCACTAAATTATCTATGAAGATTTAGTCTATGCAAAATTAATGCAACACAACAACAAAACACTGGCCAGGAAGATCACAGTCAACAACAACAAAGTACATTTAAAGCTGGACGACCTTCCACTGCTAAATTGCCTCAAATAACTTTTCACACAAATATCTTTGCAAAAAACCCCAACAAAACAAAACAAAAATCAAAAGGATGTATTTATTATTCTTAAAGGCAAACTTATTAAACAGTGGATATGCTTCAAAAAACAAAACAAAACAAAACAAAAACAAAAACAAAACTCAAGCCAAGTTTATATATGAAATACTGTAATATACATCTGCGTGTAAAAGCTGTATCCACAAGCTCTCATCTATGCCATTTCATTTGAATAATGTTTCTGCTATAACTTGAGCGGGCACAGCGTGTCAGTGGTTTTGAATGAGAGCCTGATGTGACAAGAGGAGCACTCTTTGTTTGGCTAATTCAGTGGGCAAGTGCAACCTGCACGGTGTGCTATGCTGCTGTGCTGACAAAACTCAACACACTGACAGCATGGAACACGACTGGGCCTGCAAGCAGCACGCAGTGAAGTAGATAATTACCTTCTAAGTACAGTACCTTTTAAGATGGCATAAAAAAAAAGGCTGGGGTTTATTTAGTTAATATTATAAGTTCTGCATGGTATGTCCCGTGACTTACATACAGGTTAGCATCTCGGGCATTTTGGAAAACTAATAAGAAAGTTTGTTTTATTATTATTTCTCTTTAATAAGAAAATTATTACATACAAGTTAAAAAAAAATAATATGCGCGGCTATGTGCCGCTCGTTTGTAAACATTTCCCCCCTGAGCATCATATTAGTAGCAACATTGAATGGGCAGTTAGCGAGCTAACTATAGCTATTTGACAAACAAGTAATGATAACTCTGTCTGTTTAAGACAATGGGCAGTATACTGATGGTGAACTCCAAAACAAAAGTATATATAACCACTCTTAAAACTTAACTCTACTTAGCTCTGGGTGGCTGCAGCTAACTAAAACATGAGCGCCCCTTTGTGCTAGCGGGACGCGGGCCTTCATAGAAATCAATGGAGGAGCGGGCAGCTAGCTTACCTTCTTGTAGTGCTTTCCGATCCAGAGTCGCACCGTCTCCAGCTGGGATATCGTGTCTGAACTTTCCCAAAATTTCGCAGATGGACCACCATCTTTCTTTCGTCCCACTGCGGTTAAACCACCGACGGGGCCAGTGGTCGGTCCGCCCGAGCCCGTTCCGCCTGCCGTTGTCGCCGCCGTCGCCATTGTGTGTTTTGTTCGCTGCGTTGTCTTTCTCCTCCACGGCGTCCCTCAGCGTGCAAGTTTTCGAATGACATTGCGCAGCCGCAAATGTGTTGAGTAATTTGAAGTCTCGCGAGCCTGAATATCAGATGGTCCATGGGAAATCTAGGCATCTGAGAACTGTCGTCCTTTTGCTATCTTTATTTATTTTATTTTATTTTTAGTTAGTTTCTGTTAAAAGTAAGATGGGGTATTGGTGCCATTGTATGCAAAATAATTTTTTAAGGGGACCGGGTTGATATAATGACATTATAAGTAATTTGGCGAGGTATAAAAATATCAATTTCCGAAATTCAAGTCAGAAATTTTAAAAAAACGTACATTAAAATAGTACATTTTTTTAAAAGAAAAAATCTTGCATTCTTTATGGTAATAAATTCACAAAACTAAAAAGAAAAAAAAACATTTAAAAAATCTAAGATTAAAGTATAAAATGTATTCATTCATTTTATTATTATTATTATTATTATTATTATTATTATTATTATTATGTTACTCTTGCCCTTTTTTCTAATGTGGTTTGACATTTTTTCCTGCAACATATAGATTTTAATCTTCATATGAACTTTTATAATAATGTGTTTTTGCCAGCAAGATCCAAGTAGCCACATTATAGTAACAAAACAGAAAGTTGTATGTAAACTAATTCACATAATTTTTTTGGTTTTGCTTACAGATTTTTTTTTCTTCTTTAACTAGTATTTACTCAAACATCTGACTGATATGAGAGTTCAGTCTTACTTTTTTGGAGTGTGGGGGGGTTATATGTACTAAATTAGCACTTTTACTTTTCAAAGCTATTGTTTATGCTGGTGCAATATAAATTAACTATTGTCTTGTAATTTGATAGACAAAGATTACTATTTGTGAGCAGCAGTCAGGATGGCGCCATCTTGTGGTGACACTTTTTGCCTACCAGCCTCGGCCAGATTTAACCTCTTGCATAAGCAAGAGAAATTATTTTTTGTCAGGTAATACAAGACTCTTTTCAGCTTAGTTTGTGCCTGTGTCTATACAGAGCCAGATTTCAGTATCTATCTATCTATCTATGTTTGTTCAAGAATAAGAGAATAAAGCTGCCTTCCCAGAGGTTTACTTCTTGTAAATAAAGTACATTAACATATAATCTAAAAGTTAAGAAAGTGTTTCCAAAAAGTGGTGAAATGTTTTTTGTTTTTTTTATCGACTTAGTTTCATTTATTTGTTTTTGGTTTAACAGTAAAATTGCACTACGTTCTAATTATCTCTCTTTCTGTTAGTCTAATTAAATCCGCTAATTAAAAAAAAAATAGTTTGTTAAAACTCCATCACAAGTTTAATCGCCCACAAGAGATCAAAACTGTGGCACATGCCCTAGTAAAAGGGGTGTACTGTTTAAATAGCAGCTGAGCTGATAACAGTACTCTTTGATACCGGTACTAGGAATTTCAAACCCCAGCTGATAAATATTTGGTAGATTAGTGAGTGAAATCCTTTATATTCCACAGAAAAACCTGTACACGAAGCACAGGGAGTGGAACAGGAGCTATTTTTTTGCCTCAAGCACATTAGCACGGCCCTATAAATGAGAATAAATTACAATAGTGCAATAGTGTGGGATATTCAGCATAAATTTTCATATTTTGCTTATATTTGTTGAAAACTGAAAATACCATAAGCGAGTCAGTTCATTACTAAGGTTGGGTTAGGATATACTTTAGGATTTAACCCACTTGAGATTGGCTTGAGTATATGAAACCCATTTTACTTTTTTCTAAAGTCTTTGTGAAATGTTTTTCTTCTTGTTTTTATTAATCTTGCCACTTTTTCTATTTTTACATCACCTTTTCTTTTTATGTTTTAGTACGCATGGTACCATAAACCTTAGAGATAGCCTGCATTTACCAATGCATTTTTACAAAAACATCAGAAGCTGCCAATACCCTATCTTTTTTGGCAGCTGAATTGAGCCTTATCTCTAAGAGGAAAAGGAAAAAGTCCTCGGTGGCTTATTGATAAACAAAGATCATGTGCCCTGGTTGGATGTGAATATAAGTAACAATCCTTAACAGCAGCTCCTCATTTGCGTCTGATTATAAGGTATGTAGTTTTCATTTAAAGATGTATAATATCCTCTAAGGGGGTTAAGAGGGTCACTCTTTGTTTTTACTTCAAATAAATGTGTTTTATTTTTGTTTAAATTTAGTTTAGACTTTAAAAAATATGTAAGTTGGGGTGAATTCACGCACATTTCCCAAATGTATTTCTGTCTTGTCAGTGTGAACAGTAGGAACAATGAAACACATTTCAGCACTGGTTTTGCTCCTTCTCCTGGGGATGTCCTCAGCACGCACCTATCGTAAGTATGATCTGGGTATATATGGACTCTTTTTTTGTAAGGAAAAGTAGTTATGTGTAAAAGACAGTGTAATAATAAGAGGCAATGTGTTTATCATCAGGTAGAGATAGAGAGTGAAGTAGAAAATTTAAGTAGAAACTTAACAGAGTATAATATGCTTAGTTATTTGCAGTCACTGCAGTTTCTAGAGTTTAGAGCTGGATGTTTCATGTAAGTAACAAAAAAGGTTTTGCTTTACCACAAGTATAAAAATTATTAAATGAGACATTTAAGCAACATCAGTGTCTTACGTGAGATGTGGATGTCAATAAACCTTCCAAAAAACACATTAAGGAGTCTGCTTTTCAGTTTCTACAGTAAGAACATTCTTTCGAACTATTTTTTTGGCTCACCAAATTCAGCATCCTATGTAATCATTTTGAATCATGGGTAGACTTTGCTGACTAAGCAAACTAACCAGCAGTTGTGTTTGCTGATAATTGCGCAGCTCTACCAAATATGCCTATCCAAACGTTACTGTATTACTGTAAACAGAGTTATCAAGCTAACTACATGAGGAATTAACTAAATGAGGTACATTTGAATGGCTGCTCATTTTCAGCTGCTTGCTTGAATGCATGTCCTATCATGGTATCTTTCATTTGCATTCTGTTATTTCCAGAAAATGTGGCCCTGCGTGGCAAAGCAACCCAGTCAACCCGTATCAATGCGGTATGGTCAGCTGCTTACGCTGCAATTGATGGAAACCGTGATTCTGACTCTCGGCATGGATCATGCTCGCACACCGATCAACAGACCAACCCCTGGTGGAGAGTGGACTTGCTTGAGTCCTACATTGTCACTTCCGTCACCATCACCAACAGAGGAGACTGCTGTCCAGAAAGGCTCAACGAGCTGGAGATCCACATAGGCAACTCTTTGGACAATGATGGCTTAAATAACCCAAAGTTAGTAAATATAGAGAAATAAGGAATTACCAACAACGTTGTGATTGTTTGTCTTTTGTTTTGGTTATCCTGTTTTGGCATTTTACTCATTTTTACCTTTGCAGTGTTTGTTTATTTCTGTTTTTCTGAACAGTAACAGGAGAGGTTGCTGTAGGACTGACATTGTTAGCTGCCCACATTCTTTTTATTGGCACTCCGTATAATAGATTCCTATATTAAGTCATTCCATTATATATTAAAATGGAGAATATAAGGTTACAGTTTTTGTAAATTTTGTCAGCACAACGCAAGAAGAATAAAATGAAAGAAGTGCCAATGACTCTGTGAGTGTTGTGCGATAGTCATGGAGTGCTTACAGTAAAAAAAAAAATATTGCCAGTATGAAAACAGTACAGAAGTACAGAAGGCACCTGTCTTAAAGGCTCATGTTTTTTCAACCTTTTCACTCACTCCAGTCTCCTCTCTGTGCCATCTCTGTGGCTCTGGAACTATCAGCGAATTCCACTACTTAAAAATGATCACGCTGACTATCATATGTTCTGATATTTGCTGCCATGGTAAATTGTATTTTCTCACACACTTTTTGTTAGGGTTGGAAAAATTTCTGAAGTTGGTGCAGGCAAATCCTACACTGTGAATTTCGCTGGTCGAGTGGAGGGGCGTTATGTAACTTTGACTCTTCCTGGTTCACAAAGGATCCTCTCACTCTGTGAAGTGGAAGTCTACGGATATCATGCTCCAACTGGTGAGAATTTGAACTACTACATGAGTAAATGTGCACGGTATGCAGCTCTATCGCCAAACTCTGGTATCCAAAGTTTCAAGCTGATATTAAAGCAGTTTAATAATAGATATATGAAGTGCAATAAAGTTTAAAAAATTTCAAATAGTAACATGAGAAAATTCACCCATTACTTTATTTCCTAAAAAAGCTGCAAAGCCAGCACATCATTATTGTTCATCACTGTAACCATGACAAAGGGTTTGCTTCATGAATTTTCTTTTATTTAAATTAAAACAAATCAAAAGAAATACTTTTTTCTTTTAAGTAACTGCTGATATTTATGTAGACTGCTTGTTTCCTACTGATTTCTCTGAACTAACTTCAGTAAACACCTTTATCTACACTATCGATATTAGTCCACATTCCTACAAAGAACTCTTATCATTAATCAATGCTTTGATTTTAAATATGATCAGTTAATCTGTATTAAGAGGCTAAAGGCTTTTAAGGTGGAAGCAATTAAATCATTAATTCAGAAGCCTTTACTTGATCCAGCTTTCTTGTCCAGCCTAAAAAGAAAAAAATAGGATTCATAATTCAGCAAAGCATAGAAACAGGACTAGTAAAGGTTACTAATGATCTTTTTATTGTCTCTGTACTTGTATGTTGCTAGACTTCATTGCAGCATTTGATAACTCTGATCAAAACATTTTACAAAAGTAGCTTCTCATTTCCTAGAATACAACACTTGCATGAAGAGTAATGTGTTGAAAATCGGACAAATCCTAATCTGGTCACGTAAACAACAAGTTTTTTGTTCACAGAAAAGTTATTCCAATAGGGAATATTATCAGAAGTCAGAGCATATATTTTCACTGCTGTGCAGTTATATTTATGTTTGGAACCAGACAATACAAATCAGTTTCTTAAAGTACAGGTATGTTTTCAAGACATAAAGGCCTGGATGAAAGGTCATCCATTACAACCATTTGCAGCTATGAGCTTTGTTCTGCCAGTGGTTCCTTCCTGTAAAAAGGGTGTTTTTTCCTTCCCACTGTCACCAAGTCATATGACTGCTGTGATTCTCTCGCTGATATTGTAGGGGGTTTACTCTACAATATAAAGCACCTTGAGACATTGTGATTACTGATATTATGAATTGTTGCTATGTAAATAAAACTGAATTGAATTAAAATGATTCTGGGAAAAGAGGTAGGCAGGTTAGGGGGGAAGCTGTGTATTGCTCACTCTTTGGGAATGGAGTATGCACTCCATACCCAAATTGGAGAAGTGACAGACGGATCGTCGTGGCACTAGCAATAAAGTGTACGCTGCAATCTTCTATTCTAATGAAAACTTAGATAAGCTTGAAAGCAAGGCTCTAGATTTACTGGTCAATCTAAGCCCAAACCCTCAGCCATGGCTATGAGCTTTGGGTAGTGATCAGAACAATCACACTGCGGATACAAAGAGTGGAAATGAGCTTCCTCTGTGGGGTACCTGGGGTCAGCCTTAGTCATACAGTGTGGAGCTCATTTGGGAGGGGCTAAATGTAGAGTCGCTACTCCTTCACATCAAAAGGAGTCAGTTAAGGTGGTTTGCATCTGACTTGGATGCCTCCTTGGCGGCTGCTTGGTGTAACCAGTGCAGGCAGATGGAGGGACCTCCCTGAGCCTGGTTCTGTGCAGAGTCTCTTCATATGAAGAGAGAGTTCTTCCTTCCCACCGTCGACAAGTGCTTTCTTATGTTGGATCACCTGATTGTTGGGGTTTTCTCTCCAATATTTTAGAGGTTTTTACCTTATAAAAAAAGCCTTTTAAAGTAAATGGTTTTCTATAAATAAAACTGAATTGAAAAATTTAATTGAATGTAGTGCATTTCTTGATGCCTAATCGTGATTATTGACAAGACATCAATGTTTAATATTTTTTCATGAATTTGTTCTTTTGCAGGAGAAAATCTTGCACTTCAAGGAAAAGCCTCACAGTCCTCACTCCATGAAATTGGTATTCCCTATAATGCCATAGATGGAAATCCTAACAGCATATGGAGTGGGGCATCATGCACTCATACAAAACCTGACTTCAATCCCTGGTGGCGACTCGATCTGCGCAAAACCCATAAAGTTTTTTCTGTTAAAGTAGTGAATGTAATAGATTCTCTCCCAGAACGACTAAATGGAGCCGAGATCCGCATCGGAGATTCTCTTGAAAACAATGGCAACCTTAATCCCAGGTACAATGCACACTAAAAACTGCTACTTTAATAAAATTTAAATTAATTACAAACTGGAACTTGGAACATTTGCATCTTCCCGTCCTGATAAAATACAAATCATAAATGTAAACCATATTCAGGTTAATGTGGAAGTCCAAATAAATGAGGTAAAGAATATTAGTCCTCTTAAAGGAAAATACCAAAATCCACACAGAAAATGAGTATGAACAAAAATTTCTGTGATTCCAATCATAGAAAGCAAGAACCTTATCTGATTTAATTTGCCCAATATCACCTTCGGGGTTGTCACATTTTGCAGCTCTACAGTGCCAAGTGAAGAATCCAATGTAAAACTCCCTCTTAAACGCCTTCGGTTAACCAAATAATCTCTGCTTCTTCTGCCAGGTGTGCTGTGATCTCAAGCATCCCAGGAGGTTCCATTCAAGAGTTCCACTGTAACGCGAGTGACGGGATGGGGATGGATGGCCGCTATGTTAACATAGTCATCCCTGGAAGAAATGAATACCTGACTCTGTGTGAGGTGGAAGTGTATGGCTCTGTCCTTGATTAGACGTAAAGCTTGTGAAGGATAACTGTGCAAGGTGGGAAGGTTTCTCTTACATTTTTAGATACACAATAACTGGACCCGCAAAAACAAATAAATAAATGAAAAAAAAACCCAAATCACAACAAAACTGTGATTTATTAGAATAAATTATACTGGAGGAAAAACACTATTATTCAGAGATAATTTGTGAACATCAATACTTGTACAAATACAATATTTTATATTTATGCATAATTAGATGTCAAAAATGTTTGGGCTGTATATTAATTCTGAACTGATAATTGTAATGTGTCACCTTTGCTTTAATTATTTATTTGTGAATAATTAAAATCACTCAAAAAACCCTTTCGTGTGTGTCTGAATAGCATTACACAGTGAACAAAAACTTTACAAAATAAATGGGGGCCATTATAGCCTCTTTTCCATTAGTACCGACTCATATTGACTCAGCATGGTTCACCACAGTTTTCAGAACTGAAGAAGCTTCTCAGATGAGAGGTGAAACATCTTCAAGAAACTTAAAGAAGTCCAGACACTTTTCTCTCCAAGCTCCTTAGACTGCGATGACCTGGAGGACTGAGAACCTTCACAGACACACAGTTTTCAGTGTTTTCCATTAGTTCATAGTACCTGGTAGCAGGTACTTTTTTAGTACCTGCGCGGCCGGGGTTCCAAGCGAGCTGAGTAGGTATAAAAATGTGATGTCGTCAGACTGCATGCCACCGATTGGCTGGTCACTCGATGAGTCATGAAAGCGTCTTGTTCACGAAAATTAAAACCGCCATTTTTGAAACTCTGCAATGAAGGAAATGGCTACAAAAAACAACGCTGTGTTCCCTGAGGCTCTAATCAGTGATCCCAATTGCGTTAATCCCAGTGAATGGATGGATTTTAAAGTCTTATTCAGCCGTTCCACTAACCCATCAGTGGTCATGAGCCATCTCTCAGGTGGGACAGGTCGGCTCTCCACCATTGGCTGTCCCCATGGTGTTGCCGGCCACGCTGTTAAATGGTCCTCCACCAGTGTCACTGCTGCCTCCAGCCGTTCCAGCTGGGGGGCCCACCACAAAACGCTCCAGCACGACCATCTCCACCATTTGCTCCTCACCCTGCATGGGACCAAGTGCTTGCTAATGGTGGATCATCTAATTGTTGGAGTTTTCTCTTTATCGTTGTATGGTTTTTACCTTACAATCAGAAGCACCGTAAACCAGCTGCTGCTGTCAATTGCTTTTTCTATAAATAAAATGAAAAATTTTACTGAATGTAGTAACCTAATTGTGATTACTGACAAACATCCAGGTGTAATTATTTTTGTACATTTGTTGTTTTGCAGGAGAAAATCTTGCGCTTCAAGGAAAAGCCACACAGTCTTCGTATAGTAGATGAACACAATGATATTTGAGAAGTGAAATGAAGTTTATAGGATTTACAGAAAGTGTGCAATAGTTACTTAAACTAAATTAGGCAGGTGCATAAATTTGGGCACCCCAACAGAAAAATTACATCAATATTTAGTAGATCCTCCTTTTGCAGAAATAACAGCCTCTAAACACTTCCTGTAGCTTCCAATGAGTCTGGATTGTGGTTGAAGGTATTTTGGACCATTCCTCTTTACAAAACATCTCTAGTTCATTCAGGTTTGATGGCTTCCGAGCATGGACAGCTCTCTTTAACTCACACCACAGGTTTTCATAATATTCAGGTCTGGGGACTGAGATGGCCATTTCAGAACGTTGTACTTGTTCCTCTGCATGAATGCCTTAGTGGATTTTGAGCAGTGTTTCGGGTCGTTGGCTTGTTGAAAGATCCAGCCCCGGCGCATCTTCAGCTTTGTCACTGATTCCTGGACATTGGTCTCCAGAATCTGCTGATACTGAGTGGAATCCATGTGTCCCTCAACTTTGACAAGATTCCCAGTCCCTGCACTGGCCACACAGCCCCACAGCATGATGGAACCACCACCATATTTTACTGTAGGTAGCAGGTGTTTTTCTTGGAATGCTGTGTTCTTTTTCCTCCATGCATAACGCCCCTTGTTATGCCCAAATAACTC
>VUQG01023849.1:15815-38365 GCA_015106755.1 Etia nguti
GAGGGGGGTTTTCTGAGGTGGTTGGACTCTGGGGTGGTTGAGGAGTAGCAGGGGGGGGTGGTTGAGGTTGAGTTGGGGAGGTGTAGCTGGGGGACTGATCTTCCATTCCGGGCACTGGGGGAGGCTGTGAAAAGACAGAAAAACCTGTTTCAGCACTACAGCAAAAATGAAACCTTGCAAGCAGAAATAAGCTACACATGTACCTGGAGAATAAAAGCAATAGTTCAAAAAACAGTCTAACCATATAATCTGTCACACTACTACATCTTCAGTGGTGCCTGAATATGTGCTTATTTTTTCAGGTTTCTTAATCCCAGACAAGGATCATGAATCATATTAATTATTTCTACATATAAATATTCTGCTTTAGTAAGAAAATTTAGATTTTGTACCTGTCCATTAGACGTAGGAGTTCCTGGGTAAGGACCTGGGGGTACACCATACTGATTTGGAGGATAAGCACCACCATACTGGAAATTCAGAGAAAGATATTTTGTAATATTTCTCACTTTAAATTCAGTTTTTGTAAAAAGTGTAGCTGTACAAAACTTCTCCCAACTGAAAGCAGCAGTGCTCATATCTTTACTTACTGGTGCCATGGGGTAGTAGTAGTTATAGGGGTATGTATATCCAGGATAGTGCTGCTGAGTTTGCTGGTACCACGGATAGTACTGCTGCTGCTGCATGGCAGCAGAGTCAGTTACTGCTGGTTGGAATTGGCCGGCCTGAAATAACAGACACACGCAAAATAGCTTCAGTGTTACCATCAGGAACTGAGAAAACATCATCCAACAAAGACAGCAATTATAATGCTGTGAGAACATAAAACTTCACCTTTGTGAAACCAATAAAAACAGTTGATATGATACTTTACAAGGCAAATACGAGGGGTCTGTACTACAAGAAAGGTTCAACATACATGAGACATCTTTATGTTGTCTAGTTTTAATAAGACAATTAATCAAGTAGGATTGTGCTACTGGATGAATACTGTGGCCATTACTGTTTCTGGGGAACATTTTTTTTTATTTAATTTTGGAAATTTAACAGCCTGCCTCTTTGAGAATTCACTTCTGTAAATAATTAATCTGAAGAACAATAAAAGAAGGTACTAAAAGGAACTGGCAGCGGGAGCTGGGCCAGCTATGATTTTGTTATTTGGTGCAGTCAAGTCCAAAGGAAAACTGTAAAAAAATCTGCAGACTATGCAAATGCAGAAGCCAACAATATATTCTAACATATCATTAACAACACATAAGTCAGACAAGAACTACAATCTAGTATTGCTCAACTCATGTGTTTTGCTATGTGTAGAAAGTATTTCTATATATAAAAACAACTTAAAAACATAAACTCACAGGTAAACCTGATTAGGTCAAAAAGTCGGAGGTTTCAGTGCTTTAACTGCTGTGAACAACATAACTAGGTCATTATCAGTGATCACCACTGTAACCCTAAAAACCTAGGATATCTTTGCTAATTCCTCATTCTGCTTCACAGAATTCCCCCCTTCGATTTGCACTCTAAACTTAGATTTTTTCATCAATCATTTTATTTACAGAAGGATTGTCTTGCATATGAAAAAAATGGTTCCCACCAAAGAAGGTTTGGCCTCCCCCCAATGGAGGATCAATAGGACTGTGACAAAAACTCAAATGGATTTTAATTTACTCATGCTTACATACATTTCTGATTTTTGAAACAGCCACAAATTACATGAAAATAGCCTCAAGTGACAAACTTCTGTTAAGTCTGAATGGTACTTGTGGTCATTGATCAATGATCATGAAACTGAACTCACAGCCCATTGTTAGTCAATGAAACAAGTTTTGGTCATTATGCAAATGTGCTGTTTATAAGGTGGGGGAAACCTGCAATCAGCCAAGACTGAGGAAGTCACTTGGATGAGTGACAAAACATTTCTTCTAATGAAAATGCGACAGAATCAACTTTCTGGATTTTCTTTACCTGGATGACTGAGCATGCAACAAGATATAAAATAACCATTAAACACTTTGGTTTAACTAAAATAACAGCCTTGTAACTCTTCAGGAGCTGCACAAAACTAAAACTAAAAATATTTTTTGTTTTATTAAGTGAAATCATTTATTTAAATTTCAATCCAATTTTATTTAAATAGCGCCAAGTCACAACAGCAGTCGCCTCAAGGCGCTTTATACTGCAAGGTACATACAATAATGGGTGCACGACCCAGCTGCTAGTGCCTCCTCCTTCGCAGCCTGGTTGTACTGGAACTTCTGATTTTTGTCTAAAGCAATAAAACAAGTTTGTAGCTTTCAACTTCACAAGAAAAAATATTCTTGCATATTTTGCAAATATTAAGCTTGTTGGAGGATGTTTAAGAAGCTCGCTTTGTAGGTGCTAGATCATTGGAGGCTGTCATGCAGCTCTGGCTCTCAAGACATGCCTGGAGCTTGTCTCACTGATGTTCACTAGGGGGTATAACTGCATGACATTGCTAAGGGAATATCAGAATATGAAATTTCTGTAGCATATAGAAATTTATCTTGCAATAATGAGGATTATATGATATGGCACAGGTATATTAAGGTGTAACAAACACAGATTGCACAAAAAGACAAACCTCTGCAGTGGTCCTGTTAGCTTGCGTAGTCTTAGCAGAAGTCTGACTCTTGCTGATGGATGCTAGTGCTTGTCTTGCCTTCTCCCATTCTGGATTTTCATGGACCTGGCCGTCTGCAGCAGCACCATAGGACCTGCCATCAACACAAGGTCAAGTGTGAAGTCTATTCTAGTGATCAGAACACATGATCAAACCCATTTAATCAGCAGAAAAACAGAAGTAAGCCCAATTACCGTCTGCAATAAGATTTGCATTCTTTTAGACAACTACTCGCTTCAGAAAATAGGTTGAAGGCCTACTTGACGATTACTATTGTACCGAAAATGTTGACCATTAAAACATTACCTGTTTACACAAAAAGTCTACCCTCCCTCTGTTAACACCAGTTAAACTACGTGATCTAACATCTAACAGCTAATTAGATCATCTCAAACAGATGATTACATCATTTCGTTTAAACCAACAGCCTAACAGACGGAACAGCTGATGAATTAAGGCCTACCCTAAAACTTCAACTGTTGAGTGCTAACATCAACGTACAACATTAGAATGAGCTGCATCAAACCCTGGTGTTCAATCAAAAATATTACACGTTCACAAATTTTTAGAAAAACAAGCATCTTAACAAATCACCTTTCTGCTAACTACTCCGACGGCCTGCTAGTCCTTGCCAACACCCTGGCCTAAGCTAACATCCTTCCCAAGAATTTAAGATTAGGGTATAAATACCTATTTCAGTCATATCATACATTAAAGCAAGTTACCCTAAATTCACAATCTGCTCAAAGAGTGTCGCCTACCAGTTAGCTGAAGGGGCTGCTTGTGTCGTGTTGGCCGCCATTTCGCTATGTTTAGCGTTAGAAAGCTAACGCTGGGAAAGTTGTCTCCCAGCTAAGCTAGCAGGTTGGCTAACAGCGTTAGCGTTAGCTTCTCCGCCGCAGAATGTAAACAAGATGAAGTCCGAGGCGAGGGCCAACGGTCCGGTTAGAAGAAGAGCAGCCGGTCGACCTCGAACAACACTGCCTAACAAAATATATCACACTTAAATATACTTCTGCAAGATGTCCTAATTAATAAAACAAGATGAATATCATCTTATTTCATCCCTCGTTCGTTGACGCCTAACTTCATCTGACCGCACAGTGGAGACACAAAATGGCAGCTAGGTGAAACCTGCCAAGTCACGTGACACTTTGCTGTTTTGTTATTGGTTGAATTTTCCAAGAGTAACGCCTTGCAGTGCTGAGCACACGCAACGTTTTTCTGTACAGACCTCCTCTATCAACTACACCAATCAAACCTTAATCCGGTTAGACCCTCATTTTAATTCTGTGCGAAACTGCAAATTTTAGTATCGATCCGCCACCACGTGAATACCAATAGCAGATACTTTTAGCCCATAAAGGTAGCTTATGTAGGGACGAGCAGTGTGTCTTGATTTATTCGATGATTCATCATCAGTTTGAAAATTCGGAACACGTTTTAATAACTGATTTTTACTTTCCACACTAAGTAGTTAATGCAACAAAACACTTATTTCAGCTTTTCATGTATTTTAGTTTGGGGTTTTTTTTAGACCTGAAATTTAAATAGGCCCATTTTAAAGCACTTTGTATTAACTTCTATTGATTAAATGTGCTATAGGCTATAAATAAAATAGATGTAACAGTCAACACAAGAAGTTGAGACGTTTTTTACAGTGCATGTGCCCACCTCTACCTCATTTACACGTCAGTCTGTCAGCAGAGTCAGTAGGTCTCGGGGGTCCCTTAAAGTCACTGACTTAAACAATGAGTTACACTTATTCATATAGTTTGGTAATGAAAAACATAAACATCCATATTACCAACTGGATGTTATTCCAGTGTCAGCTCAGTATAATTATTCAGTTAGGAGTAGCTTAGTTAGTCCTTCTGCAACCATCGTGCTAAAGGGGAAGTACCCCTGTGTCGCTTTGAAACTATAAATAGGTCATTCATGAGCTTGCACCGCAGGTTTTAAAGCACGAGCCTATCGAAAACTGCAAAACAAATGAAATGGAAACCTGTTGAGGACATTGTGTGGTGACTTCATTGATCCACTTTTGCAGAAGGAGAAAATGTCTCTCCTGTTTGTCTATGTAATTTAACAGATATTTCTCCACTACAACTGTGGCTACATTTTTCTGTGAGTGCACTATGTGTATATGATAGTGACTTGAGCCGAATACCTACCTGTCAAAGTCGGTTATCCGTCCAGTTCACATGGCCTGCTGCCACCCTGAGTGGCAGAGAAGTATGTGAGGGTGGTGCAGGGCACGTATGAGGACAGCAGATTACATCTGCTGATTACAACAGGGATCTGCTCTGAGTCCCTTCTTGTTTGCAGTGGTGATGGTAAAACCTATTTATGATGTGTGGTTTGGAGGTGGTGTCACTAACACAAAGACAGCTGGAGGTGGCAGGGTTGAAGAACAAGTACATCAGAGGGACAGCTCAGGCAACACTGAGATGTTTTTGACATGAGCAGAGGAGGGATAGTGGATTTACTGGACAAAGGATGTTGAATACAGAGCTGCCAGGCAGGAGGAAAAGAGGAAGACCTCAGCGAAGATTCGTGGATGTAATGAAGGAGGACATGCATGGGGTAGTTGTGACAGAGGAGGAGGCAGAGGTGGCGACCCCTAAAGGGAGCATCTGAAAGAAGAAGAAGTCACCACTAATATCATTCAACAATTACTTGTACAGAGCCCCCAAATTAATCCTGTTATCAGCACCAGTGTCAGTTGTTATTCAAGACATTCAAGAAGTTTCACCATAGCTGACCATCTCTGGCAGTGAGTAATGAGGGCAGCTCTTATTTTAATCAATGATGGGCAACAGTAGCTTCTTTTTTTTTTTTTTTTACAGTTCTTATGATCCATTTTTCCCCTTTGACTTCCCGTGAAGCACACACAGCTGCAGGATGTGTGTTTGTGCTAGTGTGAGTAGGGGAGGCGAGTCATTTCCTGCCTTAGTCGTTTCCAGAAATCCCCCCACCACTACACACAGACACACACACACACACACACTGAAGACTCTCTTGAATGAACATTTCTGAAAATCATCATACATGTCACCATACAATGAAGTCCTGATGTCTTTTAAAGGAGAAATCATGGGGTGAATCTTGGGGGCATGATGCTATCAAACATTAAACTCTGATAAGGAAATAAAGAAATTTACTGCTGCGTTGCTTTTATTGTTGACACATGAATAAGAAAAACCAGAAGTGCTCCTTTTCATCTTAAATCTAAAATAAAAAGTAGGCCTTCAACGAGTAATCTAATTTTAAGGGTGCAGCTTTTGAAAACAGAATACCTCACTTCTCATTTCTCATGCTGAAGGAAAATGTGCCTGGGGCTGACTGAGCAGCTTGTTGGCTACATCATCACAAAACTATGTTTGGTATTTGTGACGAGAAATCACTCACAATGACTCAGTAACCGGTCCTATTGTATGAATACCTTGCTGTGGTAATGCTTCTGTTTTCTTTTACCCAGGGGAGGAAGTTGGATATTATCCTAAAAAGCATCTCTACTCCACTCCCGTTGTCGGCGCAAAGTCAGGGTTTGTCCGGTCTTTTTTTTAAGATGAATCCTGACTTAGTGCACATGCAAATGATGTGGTTAGCTATGTGAAGTAATTATAAGGTGGACACCCTTCAAAAATATGAGTGTGTCAACCGGCCTGTGTGACTGCATTCCTTTGAAAACATAATTGCAGGTATTCTGTCCACCCTACATCATTCAGCATGACATTAAAATTGTTTGCTCTGCTAGTGTAGCTTAACTGAGTTAAAACAGTGTGCAAGATGTCAACACAGCACAGAGAAGGTACAACTGAGGTGCTGTTTTTCTAGGAATTTAAGCGTTTTAGCAATCGTGGACAAGTGTTTTTGATAAAGTTGTACAATTTTTAATTCGTGGACAGAGCACTACAGCAGCATATGTCACATTAACATTGATAAATAAGAGCTTTTCCTCTTAAATTAGGGAATATAAAGAAAGCTCTGAACTGTCTATTAATTGGATCCTGTTGAGTTCATGAGCAATTTCTGATTTTTCTAGAAAGAACTGCCACATTTAAGAGAAAAAGTGTATTAATCCTCATCTTAAAATAGAGCCAAACAAGTGGACTATTTAGATAATGCTTCGTTTCTCTACTTATCAAATCCAATTAATCCCAAATAGCTAGGAGAAATGAAAAATGGAAACAACAAATAAGAGCTGGAGTCATGTGAAGTTGAGATGGTTGGGGTTGAATGGAAAAGGTTGGAAAGTTGGACAGTAGAGAGTAAGATGAGAAAAGACTTAAGATATGCCCAAAGTTGGGAAAATACTATGTTATAACAGTCAAAAATAAAACACAATCCATAACCCAAGAGCTGAAATTAGTAAATATATAGCTACATAAAAAAAAAAAAAAAAAAAAAAAAAAAAAAAAAATATCAAAAAAAAAAAAAAAAAAAAAAAAAAAAGATAAAACGATTATTTCGTTTATATATTTTCTATTATACAATTTTATTTTATTTTAAATAGCAAATAAAGCTACAAAAGCAATTTGCTAGCTATTAAAAAATTAGGTGGTCCTTCAAGAAAAATGAGAAGAAACGAACCCCAAAGTCGAAGTAATTCAGAAAATGTGTGGTTAGTGAGGCAGGACTCTGATATGTTTTTTTTTCTTTTTTCTTTTTAGCAGTATTTACATTTTGGCAACTTTCCCTTAAAAAGATAAAACACACGCGGACCTCGTGACAGGAGCCATTCGTTACATTTGTAACTAAACTCACTCATTGACATAAATTCTGAATCAGTTTAACTGTGAACACAAACCGGGCAGCAGACAGGTCATGTTCGTGGGTCTGGTTTATATTTAACACCGTGCGATAGAGCCGTCAGCACTTTGATCCAGCTCTCTCCAATAACTGGCGCGTCACTTCCTCAGCCCGTGCCCATCCCTTTGGAGGAAAAAAAAAAAAGAAAAAGAAAACTCACACAGGCGGACGACGGCGAGAAAAAGAGCGAGGGAAAAGTTGAGAGGGAAGCGAAAGCAAAAAGCCAGATGAAAAAGCTGGAGAGTGGAGAGGGAGCCAACCAAAGACGAGAGTTCACGCTTTAAAGTAAGTTTTTTTTTTTTTTTTAAACTTTACATGTTTTGGTGGCGCCCACAGCTCAGTTGATAAGCTGAGTTTTACATTGATCCACACGCTTCTCTGATTGGTTTATCAATACCCGCAGCTCCCATTACCAATACTTCTTGTTAGCTGTATATTTATCTAAAGTACATTTAGTTTGAATTGTTATTGGAAAAACTTTGAGGGTTGGGCTTACAGGCCTGCAAGCCCCCCTCCCCTGCTAAACCCATAACTGCACTCAAACGTGGAGACTGGCTTCAGTCAGAGTGTATAACATGTTATATAGGTGACTCGAGAGATTAACAAATATAATATGCAGTAATGGCTAGCGCTTATTCCATTAATTAGCTCTTTTTAAAAAAAAAAAATTAAATAATGTTATAATGATCTCAGCAGGAGCAGGGTTTTAATGTTATGTCCACCGGCTGTTTTTAACTTAGAGATCTACTTTTGTAGAAAATGTTTAACCGTGGTTTTGTCTACAAACACCCCTGAGGGCAGAGAAAAGTATGTGCTAACTTTGCATAGTGTTCTTCAAGTACAAGTCTCAGCATGGCCTTCACAGCTGCACCAGTGCCAAAATGCTCACTGGTTTCCCACAATATTGCACAACATGGTGGATTTTGAGACTGGCCTGTCCTATCAATGGAGCCCTCCATTGTACACGTGCTTTTTGAACTTTTTGTTCATTCAGTTGGTTTTCTTTTTGTCTCTTCATTCAGGTAGTACTGTCACAAAAATAATTTAATAATTCATCCTTCCTTTTCATTTTTGCCTTCTGCCTTCCTTTACCTGCCTTTCTTCACAGTCATGCCACTCCACAAATCATCCCGGGCTTCTCGCCTGGACCCTACCATGATCTCAGCCCCGCTGGGTGATTTTCGCCACACGATGCACATCGGGAGGGGAGGAGACGCCTTTGGCGATACCTCTTTCCTGTCCACTCTTGGCCCAAGTTCAGCCGAACCTGACCTGGCGAGTCCTGGGATTGTCCCTTCTTCCTACCACAGTGATCTTCATACAGATGCACCAGAAAGCCCGCAGAACAATGAGCTTCGCCACTCTGACTCAGTGTCTTCATTAAACCTGGACCTAGACCTGGACCTGGGTCCATCTATGCTTGGAGATGTACTAGGCGTAATGGATGGTTTGGGGCTCCACTCTAATGAGGAGGTAGCGGAAACAAAGCAGGGGAAAGGGGCTGCGGAGATGACTGTGAACAGGCAGAGAGAGTTGAATGGGAAGAACTTGGCAGAGCGTGATGGAATCCAGGTGGAAGACAGCAGGTTACCAGATGTGAACGGGATGAAGCTAAAGGGGTTACGACCAAAGGTGAGATTCAGCGATAAAAGGGAGGAGATCATTCGTCAGGCATCTGAAGAGGAAGAAAGTCAAGGGTTTGACCTCCAGGAAGAGGATCAGGATCTGGAAGCATGTAATAGCCCAGTGAGGAGTGAGAGCGAGAATGGCAAAAGTCCAGCTGATGGAGGTGAAACTGAGTTCACCAATCACAATGCAGATTTGCCGCCCAGTCCTGCCTCGTCACAAAGCTCAGAGTATGAAGGGGTCACTCCACTGGACAGGAGGAGGGTTGGCAGCTGCCATTCAGAGACTGATTCAGAGGAGGAGGAGGAGGAGGTGGATGAGGAAGGACGAGGCTACACATTTGAAGATGAGTTTGATGATGAAATTGGTTTATAGGGGATAAACTACGCCAACAGATCTTTGCTGTCAAGTAAATCAAGTATACTGGATTTTCCTTATTTCATCATTCCTCCACCAAGGACATACCATGTGTGACCAAAGCTGTTGATTTGGCCGTGAACCAGATTACGCAAAAACTACAAAGCTCAATGTTATTAAACTTTGCGGAGAGTTGGAACACAAGCAAAGGACATACTAAATATGGATCCAGATGACTTTGTTTCAAATTACAGAACAGGATGCTGGCCTTGGTGGAGGACTGCGTTCTCAGAGTACCTTTCTTTTTCGGTAGCTTTTGAATGGGAGGTTTAAATACAATATGTCTGACTTCAAACTGGATTTTTCAGAACTCAGTGAGACGATGTTGCTCAACTGGAAAATACATTTTTATCTACCAGGGTGACAGATTTGCAGAAGACTTGAGATTTGATCAGAAAAAGAAAAAAAAAAAACGAAATCGATGTGCCGTTTTGGTAATCAGTGAGAAGTTTGTGGCACTTTGATTTCTTTTCATTCCTGGACGTTTTTGCTTTTGAAATCGAAGCTCAGCGGAAAGCTTGATTGAAGCTAAATTAAAACTGCATCGTTAATTAATTTCTTTTGTGTTTGATGTCTTTAAAGGGAGGTATACACTTACATTATTGTACTCTGATATATGAGTGTCTTATTACATATTCATCATATTGCATGTTTATTAAAGTCTTTGAAAAGGTCTTCAAAGGGTTGCGAGAGACGGCGTCTATAAATAATTACTGTGAATGTGTTACATTCCAAATCTTACAACGGCTCAGACCAAATGCGATTTGATATCAGAGTGCAGTTATTTAGCACAGCTGTTCTTTTCAGGCCGTAGGGCTGGGTTAACACTAAAATGCAAAGACAATCATGTGATTTTAAATCAGGAGCAGCATCGGACTTGCTATTTTTTTGCTTGTGAAAACCTTTTTTTGTTGTTGTGTTACTTCATAATGCTGTAAAAGGGAAATACCATTCAACTCATGCTGAAAATGCTGGTTAACACATTCGTTAGCCTGTGGTTTCACAAAGATTACAGTGAAAAGAATAAAGCGACTTCAAAAAGACAGAAACCAGCCTCGGCTTTTATTTGTTTCAAGGAAAGTTGCTGAAAAGCTAAATGCCTGAGCTCCAACTATACTAGGTAGCTGCTGGTGAGGGTGAAATTTCACACACATTAATACTGGGGAAAAAGTGTTTCATTTGATCATTTTCATAATGAATCCATTAATATTTAAGGTTACAGATGTTTGACAGGAAGCTCAAATTTTTCCTTTAGTAGTTCAAAAATCTAAGACAGTTATCTAAACTGTATTTTAACCATGCAGGTGATGCCTAAAAAAGTTCAAAAGTCTGTAAAACATACAGGCTGAAAGTTCAACGGGACCATAATGTGGTGCCTTTGCTAGAAAATAAATGTCAGAAAGCTGAATTATTACATACACAGCTTATTTATATACATTACAAGCTTCTTGGTGCTCGTTACACATGTATCACTCATGTAAATGCAAAACCATCCATTTGTCTCTAAAACGCACAAACACGCTACACGGATATCGTCCTGAACACGTTGAATCCTGACAGAGCCGTGGAGACCATCACCCCCGGCATCTGCGGGTGCCAGTGGATCTCCTTGATCTCAGACTGACCCTGGTGCAGGAACAGCAGCTGAGGGGGAAGGTCCCTGAGCGCCTCCACCCTGGCGCCCACGTCGCACGACTCCACAGACAGATCCCACTGGCTGACGATGTCGTCGGCGCCCGAGGCGGCGAACACGCTGGAGTCCGCGGGGTTCCACTCAACCGAGGTGATCGGAGCGCTGTGCTGCTTGAAGTTGGCCACGGGACGCCCGGTCTACAGGAACAGGAGAACAGTGAGGTGTGACAGCTGTTCATACAGTTTCAGCTCAGTGGGGTTTAACTCTAAAAAAAAAAAAAAAACATACTAGGAGCGACCCCTGAAGCTCTTTTCTGAACCGAGCAGTTACTGTCATGCTTCAAGTCTGCTTGAAGAACAAAAGGACTTGGGTGTGCATCAGAAAGGTGATCTGTGCTCATGTTTTTATTGATGTACACATAGGTGTCTAAACTTGTCATTATGGGGGAAAGGGTTAAATATGTCGTTCATGCGGTGCAACTAGGACTCTGTGCTGTGAAAGTCTCCCTCAGCTCTCTGTAATAAATCAAGTCAATGTTTTTTCACCAAATATATTAAAACGGTTTCCTGAATTAGAAGGGAGGCAACAGCTAAAGTTATTATTGTTACACAACTGTACAACTAATGTTAGGTGGGGCAGGAACACTAAGAGGTGAGACAATCTGATGGCATAAGCCTAAAGATTGTTTTCCATTTAACACTAATGGTGGATCACTGTGACATGTTGGCACACTGATAATAGCTCTGTTATTGTGAGTGCTATGTGTGTTTAATTAGATTTACATAATTATCTTTAGATGTATTGCTACCGTTTATTCTTTTGTACCTTAAACTGTCGCAGATCCCACACTTTCAGGAGCCCATCGTCCCCTCCTGACAGGAGGAATGGTTCACTCCTGTTCCAGCTGATTACATTGATGTCCGACGAGTGAGCTTCATTGGCTGAGAGCATTGAATTGGGTGGGGCGCGGATGTCCCAGATCCGAATAGACTGATCCACTGAACAAGATGCAAAAACCTGGTGAAAGAGAGAGTACAGATATAGAAAAGTTTACTTTAAGGGAAACTTTACAATAACTATTAACACAATAAGATCCAACAGCCTTCCCAAACAGGGAACTATTTCTTTTTAAGAATTTGCTAGGGGAGGGTGCGGTGCGCTTTGCATGCGTAATGATCCTTACTGCAGAAAGAAATTTTAGACAAGACTGTACAAGTTGAAAAGCCCCGAGATCCCAAAATAAAGTAAAGAATACTTTTATAAATGCAAACACCCAGTCTTATAGGACGAACATCGACATGCCACAAACTGGTTTGGTGACTAACTGCTATGCTAAGACTCGCGTAATTTACATAGTTTGGGCTGTAATTTGTTATGTCACAACTCTGTGGTGCCACACAGCTAGTGTTACCATATGCTATTTATACCACGTGCCATTTAAGAGCAAGTTTCCATTATTCTAGTCAGTGACCGCACCCCATTTTTCAAAGAATTACCCATGCATCACCAGGGACTTAAGCTTAGTGGAAGATACTTGAAATTTATAGACATCGCAGTTCTTTAGGTTCAGAGGAGCCACTCCTACTAATGTTACCGCTGTGGTTAAGGGTGCAACAAGCCAGCGAGCACAATCTGCCAAAGTTTGTGCCACTACGTCATCGTTGGTGTACAAACATACTGTAGCTTCTGTAGGCGACCACTGCAGATCTTCCACAGACTTTGTGTGGGAGCTGAAAGGTCGCTGGTCAATCTGCCAGGAAGTCCCCCCCTCCCGCGGCTCCCACACGTGGATGTTTTTCTTGCAGTCCCCGCTGACAAGCCGACCTGTCAACAAAACACAAAACTATTAACATTTTAATCTGTGACAGACATCTCTGCAATTCCTTATCTCAGTCAATCGCAGCTTTCAAAGACATTCAAATACATGCAAACAAAAACGACCTGTTTACATGTTTAAGAGGAACTTCTTTCATAAAGCTGGAGACTGCATGAAATGTTGTTCTTTGCGCACCTTAATTCGGCACTTTAAGGTGGTTTTCATTCTAACACATCCCATAAAAAGATTTACTTCCAGCCTTATTCTTATAAAAGCCAACACTGGCATCTTTCCACTAAAACTTCTGCACGTTTTTAATCGCAGCTGATCACTCTCTGACATATACACTGGTGCTGTGGACGATATTTTTCTGATTCCTGATGACAGGTTTGCGTGGGCAGACACAGTTAAGAACGTGGGAACAAAAATATCTTGCACAAGGTGGAGACTGTTTTATCATGTCAGTGACAGATAACGAAGTAGTCCAGGTGCAGTCGGGGATCTGGCTGCTTGCACAAAACAATGTTGCCACACAGGGTGAGCTGAAAGCGTGCATGTTTTGCTTTGCTTTTGTTTTTTCACATCTTATAGGATAAGCCTCACTTACCAGGTACTTTAGGCGACCAGTCAATTGCAAAGCCTTCAGTCATGTGCCCTGAGAAACTGAAGAGCGCTGCTGCCTCCTTCTGCTGTTTGATGAACGCAGCCATAGCAGCAGAACTGTGGACGGCCTCCAGCTGGGATCGGAGATCAAAGATTTCCACCTGTCCCTTGTCTGACCACACAGCGGCTAATGACTGCTCTCCAACCTGCGTCACCTGGACGCCAAGAAGCAAAATTAGTCAAATCATCAGGAAATTAAGAAATGCACAAGATACTGATTTTATGATTTATTTACTAATGAACGTCTGCATACCCTGACTCTGTTAATCCCCCCATAGTGGGGCATCATGGCCAGTTCCATCTGTGGTTTCTTTTCTTCATCCTCCTCCTCTTCATCACTTTCCTCATCGCTGCTCTCTTCCTCCTCTTTTTCCTTCTCTGTTCCATGAAGGTTATACATGCGCGTGACCAAAAGTCTGCCAAAAACCAAAAACCAAACCAAAAACAATTAATTAACAATTAATTCATTGGCATGGATTTCTGGGAAATACCCAGGTCCAAAAAGAAAAATCACGGACTATCCTGCATCAATGTGCTTTATCTTTGAGTGCTTGAAAGTTTCCAGTAACCTTTAATTGACCACAGAAGTCTCCACTGAAAGGAAAACGTTCAGGGGTGAGTACGAGAGCTGACATCACAACAAAACTGAAACTGTGCATCACAGGAAATTAAAACAAAAAACAAATAAAAACAACATTGTGGTGTGGTTTATAGTGAAGAGAGTCAATGCTTTAATGTTAGCATCCAAAAGAATCTTAATTTAGACATTAAAAAGTTTGCTTTTCTCTGCTATAAACAACACAGTTGGTAGTAATAACAATAAACATGTACAACAGAAAAAATGGTAAAAGAAGGGGAATTTAACATGACTAAACACGGAATTGTGGCAATAATGCGTCTTGAGTTTGGATGAAAGAACGCCTTCTGGGGACACCTGCACAAAGCAGCTTTTTAAATAAAGAATGAAGTTGTTGGAGGTCTTAGAGTTAAAGAAATGAAAATCATTTTCAAGTTTTAGTCTTGCCCACTACTCCTGCAATACTGGTCTAAGGTAAAAACATCCACCCCACCCATCCATTATCTTCCTCTTATCTAATTCAGGGTCGTGAGCCTGAAAGAATTTGTGTCTCCTCCTGGCATCCAAGCAGGGATCTTTCAAAGGTATTACTTATTATTGAGGTTAATTATGGTTATTTTTGTCTTCTTTCAGCTGCTCCCTTTAGGGGTCGCCACAGCACATCTGCCTCCATCTCTGGAATCGTCCTCCGTCTCACCAGCCGTCTGCATGTCCTCCTTCACTACATCTGTGAATCGTTTTCTGTGGTCTTCCTCTTTCTCTCCAGTATATAAAACTCACTCTTGATAATCTGCATATTTGATTTGCCGAATGCCGTTCCTAAAGCAACCCTTTATTCGGGGTTGGGATCAGCACTTGCAGTAAACTAGCTTGTGGCACACCCTGTGTCTGGGATTTTTATTCTTTTATTGTTGTATGAATAAGAAAGTGTGAGTCAACGGAGTTTCTACAAAATCTGCACGTTTTTGTATCCCACACTGTGATCAAACTATACTCAGACTACAGACGACCAACTTAATCTGTTACACAAACTTATTGTCTTAGGACAACTTTGCCATGAATTAGAATAAAAATCCATATAAAAATACCTGTGTTCAGCTCTACTGCTCGCCACATAACTGCAGCAGAGCTGAGCTGCTGTTGCTTCTTAATGTGGTGAAGCTTAATGCCTGCTTTCAGCTTTTTGAACTCTTTAACTCTCCCTACTCAATACACCAGAGTAAAGAGACCAGGAGCTCACTCTGTGCCACCGATCAGCCGCGTTACAGTTGATGCGACTTTTAAAATTAGAGTAAGCCAGCCTTTATTCTGTGAACTGCCTTAGTAATAATAGGCAGAAAACCGGAATATTAATTGCGGCCTCATAGCTAGAAGGTTCAGACATTTGAACCTGCCAACAGAATGGGTAGGGCCGCTCTGTGTTTTCTTTTAGCTCACTTTCTCCCACAGTCAAGAGGCTTACAGTTAACTGGTCACTTTAAGCTGGTTGTGAATGTGAGCATGAATAGGTGTCTGTCTCTGTAGCCTCCGCAGCTGAAAAACAAAAACGTGGAAGTGCCAAAAACTACAGGTGCTCAAACAGTCGCTTGAGGCTGGCCAAAGCATTAAAATGCCCAAAGTCAGCCATGAAACTACCGTGGTTACATCCTGGTCTCTACAGCCAATCTCTCCCATTATAACAGCTGTACAGGAGTGCGTGTTAATTTAATAACTCACCGACTTGGATTTCATTTGGATGTTTTTCATAACTGACTGCCAGCTGTGCCAGTATCAAGCAGCTGCAGCCAGCTGCTGTCTGCCAAACTTGTTGGTGCCCTTTGGTGCATTTTTAATAGAACAATCCAACGAGGTACACAAGCTGCTGTGTGGTATGGAGTGTCCAACATGTGTGCTCTTCGTTTTTAGGGAGTAAAATTCTAGTATTTAGTACCAATTAGTAATAAACACATTTTAACCTGCAGGTCCCACATTTCCCAAGCTTGGATAAACTGCAAAGTTCCCTTAGGGCATCCGGGCTAAAAGCTATGCCAAATCAACATGCATATTCAGACCCCTTGGGAAAAAGGGAGCGGCTCAAAGTACCCACTTAGTAGTAATAAGGAATTATATTTGTCTGGGAGGGTTGCACCCAAATGGATGCAGCTTCCCAACCAAGTTTTTTAGCATTAGTGGAAATCAGTCCAGCCCAACCTCTCATGCAAAAATGAACACATCCCACTGCAAAAATACTTCCCTCTGCTTATGGTTTTTTTGTACTTGCTCTTGTTAAATTTCAAAAATATCCTTTCGCAATCACTTGACTTAATTAGTCTTGCTCTTAAATAATACTTGTAAGCCATTATTTTTATCCTCTGGTGCTGTGTTTGCTCACTTTAACTTTGCCTAAATGTTGTTATGTAACTGCCATCTGAATTCGTCTGTTACGAATAAATATCTATTTAAAAAGTGGGGGGATGGGGGCAGTTTATGGGTGTAACTTGCCTCTTGCACAATGTCAGCTGGATAAAATTACTCCAGGCCAAACATGACAGATCACTCTAAAATATATTTGTGAAACTAACCACTGACACCAATTTAAACGACCAAAATAAACACACGGAGGTGCAGGACATCTGGAGTTATTGAGCAGCACCTTTAAAAATGGTGCTTCCGGATTAAATGCTGAGTGACGACAGTAATGAAGGTGTTGGTGAGAAGTCAGTGGTCCTGTACCTGTTCTTCAGAGCTGTGTCCGCCTGCGTGCCCGCACAGAGCAGCATGGACAGGGGAAACTGCTCCCTGCCGTCTCCATCTCCATCCCTCAGGATGTCGAAGCTCAGGCATGGAGCACCTGAACATAAACAACAGGATAAATTAAACCCAGAGATCCCACATGGTGGAAGCGTGAACTTCACTGGGGTTAATGTTGACAGTGCACCTTTTCCTTCTTAAAAACCTGGCTTTAACTTGCCTGTCTGGCACTCGTGATACATGCGGTACGCGGAGCGGTCCATCTCCAGCTCCTCCCCGGGCTCAAGCGGCTCGATCCCGGGCACGTACACTTTCTTCTCCTCCTCGCCCTCTGCCCCTTCCTCCTCCATTTCCACCCCTTCGTCCTCATCGCTGCCTGCTTCGTCCATCTCGTTTTCCTCCACGGCGTTCTCACCGGGCGCAGACATCTTGGCAAAGGCACGGTGTGGCGTACTTCCGGTGTAGGCAGCGGCCACGTGGTTTAAACGCCGCTCACCCTCCTCACCAGCGTCTCCCCTCTCTCCCTGTTTACGGGAATTCAGCTGACCTCTTTGGCGAAAGAGCCCCTGCTGCCAGGAAAGACCAGGCTTGCAAATGTTTGTCTCACACTGTAAGCCCTTAGGATCCCGTGAACATTATTAGCGTGGACACGTTAGCTACATGTTAAATGTTGTCTCCTCCCTGGAAGGTAATTAGCCTGTTGCTTAAGAACATTTGGGATTATGTGCATGCACCGATCAGGAAAGAGTCTTCACCTCTGAGTCATGATTGTGAGATTTTATGAGATTTATTTGAATGTGCTGTACCACATCTTACGCAGCACAGCCTGGTACTGACAGGGGGCTCAGGAGCCTCTGCACCACTAATGGGAAGCCAGGCTTTGACTCACAGCTACTCACTGGCAATAATTTATAGATAGTTTTGCACTTGACACTATCAGGGTGTTGGGAAACTGCCATAAAAGCTGCTTATGCTAAATTCACAAGAATAGTTGGGCATACTCCCTTATACCAGCATGTGTTTGTTTTCTTCTTTTTTAAATTTGTGCATTTCATTATTCAAATTATGGCACAGATTCTCTGGAAACCTCTGCTCCTTTAACAAACACTCATATATACATTTAAGAGATTATGAAACTACTCAGAGGGTTCTGTCAGGACAAAGGTGTTCCTACAAGTAGAGACAAGTGCTCTTTTATTACTCATGGAGGTCTTTGACATGAGCCATAACATCCCGGGCTGTTCCACCACACATTCCTCTGTCATCTGCAACTGATCTCTTAGACTTTTTATTTATTTATTTAATTTAATTTTTTAAAATTAGAGCTGCAGAATAGCTTTGGAGAGTTTACACACAAAAGCTGCCTCTGTACAAGAGAATCTACGGTTGAGTTCACACGAATGCAGACGCTTGCAGCTGGAATGCAAGATTAAACACAAAATGTAATCTCTTAAAAGCAGCAGGGACAAAACTGTAAACATATAAGTCTCCGACTGATTAAATACTTTGCAGCTGCAAATAGCAGTACCACACTGCAAAGTTACAAATGTAAATTTGGCAAGAATTGTACCTGTGATTGCTCCGCAACTGTAGTTTTATTAATATCATAAGTTAGTGCTGATCATAGGCTACAGTATCATTATGCAGGCATTACAGCTGTAATTGATGGTGCACTGATTTTAACAACTTCAAAAACTGTTGAGTTTTTCAGTGTGTCACAGTGCATAATCATTTTTTACAAATGTGGAGAGAAATGACAATATTTATCTCTAAAATGTGGCGTAAATGTGTCTTTAAAAGAAAAAGAAATTTATTAAATATGTATGAACACATATCCCAACACTTAAGCACATTTACTTAAATAGCCTAACTGTAAATGTACGTTCGAAATACTGTAATAAATATAACACAGACTTTGGATACTGGCAAGTTACACCAAAAGCTAACGATGCATATATCTAAATGTCTTTAATTTATTTTTCTGTACAAAAGTAAATACATATACATCCATTTGTAAACAGTGGCAGACAATGCCCATTAGCAAGAAGAACATAAACCATAGATAGCTTGCTCTAAATAGTGAGGCTATTGGATTACATCTGCGATATCACCTCTTACAGAGAGAGCGCTGTTGGACGGCAAGCCTGGTGGTTTGATCTAATTTTGTGCATCAGATGTAACACTTACATTTCACAAAGCTTACCACACTGAAACACAAAGACACAAACTTAAGAAAACAGTCATCAGTGCCTACAAAAAAAGACCCTTTTGGCAACTATGGTAGCAAACACCAGTAGAGTCTGAATAGTAAGGAGCTCCAAACGAATGCAGAATACGATGGGGGAACCCCACTGGACAGTGGCGGTGTGTCTATAATCCTGCCAGGCTTCATATTGTCTACCGCTCTAGTGGTTAAAAGTCTGGCCCTTGATGGGCCGTAGTCCTTCCTTTCAACAGACGGTGGCAAGCTGGGCAGGGTGCATGTTTCAATTGATGGTGGGCACCCAATTTGAATCCACCGGCTAAAAAGTTCTGATGTTAACCTTAGGAGTTCTTCTGGAGAGGAAGACACCAAGGAAAACTGGGATAAGTCTGTCTCCTCCCGAAACATCTGCAGAAAGGAAACAAGGAAGAATGATCAGAATTATCAAGGGAACAACTCTGACTGACAAGGTCATGTTTGAAACAGCTACTTAATACTGAAGCGAGCAATGTCACACAAGAAAAAGAGAATACGTACGTCCATGTTTCTGTTCTTGCTAATAATTTTATCCAGTGTCCGTGTAAGTTCCACCACAAGAGAGTGATTTAAGTGTTCCTCCCAGAGGTTTCTCAGGAGCACGTGCCAAGAATCGAGGAGGACATACGCAGCAGGGAACACGCAACACTGCGAGGAAAAACGGAGCAACACAATAACCCCAAAATTAGGATTAGCATGTAAAACACATGACAAATCACCACAAGAGCCACACAAGTAACCGTGTTACGCGAGAGAGGCTGGATGCCACTTGGGACAACAGACTGTTATTAAACAGAGCATGTGACTTGTTATAGTGGAAGACGACCAAAGAAAAAAAAAAAGCAAGTAATTATTCTCTTAAAAAAAACCCAAGTGGGCTTCAGGAGAGGGTTAAAATGAGCAGGATATATATAAGACCTACATGAGCAATTCCTATATAAACAACTCACCGGATCGGTGTCACAGAGCATGTGTCTTGTATATCGATGCACCACATAGTAATCCTTAGGAAACACTGTGCGCTGAAGGAGGAAGAAAGGAGGCAAAGATGAGAACAAAGCTCCACATGATGAACTACAATTAAAACAACAGAAGCCAGATACCCAGAAGGACCACACATATGTATATATGTACATATATGTATATATTTAGAAACAAAGTAAAGAGAGTTTCACTTACAAAGCCTGCTGAATTCGAATCGATGGTCCCTTTGATATTTTTCACACCTTCCAGGTCAAACTCACATCCACCACATGGGGCAGTTAGTAATGACAGCAACAGTAGAACTGTTGGAGACATGATAAGAGAGAAAGCCACAGAAAACGAGTCACATAATTGCTGGAAACTTTCTGTGGTTTGTAGCTTGTTCAAACTGCATACCTACTAAAAAGAACATGACATCATTTCCTGTGTAAATTAGCCATTTCTTTCTTCTTCTTTTTTTTTTAAAGAAAACAGCAGGAAACACTGGGCTACGATTGCAACATCTCTAATTTAATTAGGGCACCAGGAATGGCTGTAATGTTTCAAAGTTAGGCAAAAAAATCAACTTTGATTCACCATTTAAATCTAACTATGCATGAACCAGGACTGCTGTTTCACTATATTCCCACAGACATTAAAAAAGGGTGAAAAAAGAAAAAGATTCAACATGAAAATAATAGTTTCTCACCTCGCAGTGTCATCGTTTTATCTTGACTGCATGTCCATTTCTCTTGTTGACAGCAGTGACTCTGCAGGCAAGCTTCACTGTCACTCTGTAAAAGCCGAAGCTTCCTCCTGTGGTTTTTTTTACAGGTCTTTTGAAAGAGCAGGCTTCTGTGTCTTCTTCTTCACTGCTTGATATATAGTCTTCCTGTTCACATCCCTCAGATCATCCCCTTTTCTTTACTTAGGGTCCTTTGGTACTTTCCATGCACATGCCCCACTTGTCACCTCACATCGACATGCTCTCACTTTGGGTTTTCCCACTTGAAGCCAGGGTGGCTGCAGCCTTTCACTTTGAAAGCCTTGTTTTCTATTTTCCTTTCTAAATCTTTTCTCCTTTCCTTTCTCTTTCTCACTACTGACCTAGAATTTTCCTGACCTTAAACCACCCCGCCTCCGTCCCTTAAAAGTGGTTAATGAATAAAGTGCCAGAGCTGACCTCTTCTCCTGGATTTCTCCCTCATATCCCTCTCTGTATCCTACTCAGACACAGGCGCGCTCAAAGTGAAAGTGCTCCGCTAAATTCTCCCTTTATGCGTCGGCCACTCCCACAGGCACACGTTTTACCTCACTATTGACTGACCCGTCTCCCTCCCTTCTGCTCCCCACATTCCCCAACACCCCCCACACCCATCCTCCCGCTCCCACCCCCAACCGGGGCTGAAGAGGCTTAGTCATGCAGTCAGAGCATATGTTTTTCATTTGGATTCTTCCCCACACCTCTCTGCCTGTTGATACTATTAGTCTCTGTCCCCTAAGTCAGTGCGCAGTATCATCCCATTAAGTCATCCAACAGTCAGTTTCTTTCAGAAATAAGGATCACATTCATTACATTCCTCGAAGAGCTAACGAGAAGGATTGCAACACTGAATTGCCAGAAGATGCAAGTCATCCCAACATGACTGCTTTCTTTAGTCATTAATGTTAAAATTGGCTTTGCAGAGGTGGATGGTATGATTGTGATGTGGAGCACTGTGCACAGCTGTCATCATCCTGTCTGTAAAGTGTTGTTTTGTGGCCTCAGGTTATGCGAAGCATCATGTTGCTTTGGAATATCAGTCAGATGTCAACAGAGGAGTTGATTAATGATGAAAGGAAGGAAGTGTGGGGTTGTTGTGTCAAAGCAAGTCGTTATTCTTCATGTTTGTTGGATCATAAGCCAAAGGAGAGAGGAAAGTTTCCCAGAGAGGTATCTCTACTGAGAGGAAAAGGAAACCACAGTCACAGCAAGTGAGGGCTCCATATTCCCCAAGGCATGACTAAATCAAAACCTCCTCACTTACGCTATGTTTATAATGATGGATATAAATATATAGTCAGAGTGCCGTCTTCCTGGTTCATACTGCATTTAAAATTCAGAGGGAAGTAAATACGCAGACAATTTGTGAAGCTGCTGCAGTCCAGGCATGTCGTAGTGTAACTCAACAAATGAAATCCAGATTTAATAAAAACAAAAGAAGTGCATTCCTTTAAAAAGGAAAAAACTAGTCACTCCAATATATGCAAACTCACTTTTTCCTTCATAATTAGGACTAAAACACGAGTTTGAAACTTAAAATTTTGGGGTCATGAAATTTTTTTTTTTTAATAACAACCTCCAACTTAAACAAAGCCACATTTTACTGAATTTTACTGAGTAAAGTCTGCGAGCTTCAGCACATCAACAGGCTCATATAACTGGCA